>CM033627.1:33385738-33550738 GCA_019453435.1 Rhinogobius similis | reverse complement strand
GCTCGCTCCCCGCTCCGTGATGTAGTCTTTATTCAGCGTGGGGCCTACGTTTCCCAGCATGCCTCAGTGTGATTAACCCCGGGCCTGTGTGCAGCGCTCTGATCAAACATAATGTCCGCATCAATATTCCACTGTGGCGGCGGCCCGGTTCACGGCGCTGCCTGTGCTCCGGCCGAGGCGCTTACGGGTTAACTGCACGCATTTCAATTCAACAACAGCACTTTATCTGCCCAGGATTGGCCGCTCCGTCTGGTTTTAGTCCTGGTTTAGACCTGGTTTAGGCCCTTGTTTAGGCATAGTTTTAAGCCTAAGTAGTATTTTTTTTTGCTCTACACTTATGCTGAAGGTAACAATTGCTTTAAATGTGAGGCAAGATTAAGTACAGGCCCCTCCTCGTCAAGTGCGATTTTCTATTATTTTTCTGTCATGCTTTTTTTGTTTGTTTGTTTGTTTGTTTTTATGTGATGTGGCTGGACAGGTTCATACATTTGAGGTGGTAAGTGAGCTATTGGAAAATTCAAATTCATATGTGCAATAAATAGTTTACACAGCTTTAAAAAGAGGAGGTTGAGGTCCTTCCCCAGAGGAATATTTAAGAAATCAGATCATTTCCTGTTGTTTGCATTTTAACACATGTTCAGCTGATTTAAATACATGGCATTCACTTGTAATTTTATAAAGCTATATTTTATTTACTAATGACTATTTTGTCTTTCGTCTTTTTTTTTTACACTGCACTACACACTGCAGTACACTGCACTACTTTACTGTGATACTGAGAGAATACAGTCTAAATTAATATTCTGCATACATTCAGTATGTGTGTTCATTTACTTCCCAAAACTGTCCTGCAACTAGGTCTAAACCTGAACTGAACCTGAACTGAACCAGGACTAAACCAGGTCAAAACCAGGTCTAAACCAGGACTAAACCAGGTCTAAACCAGGTCTAAACCAGGTCTAAACTAGGTCTAAACCCGTACTAAACCCGTATTGAACCAGGATTAAACCAGGTCTAAACCAGGACTAACCCAGGACTAAATCAAGTCCAAACCAGGTCTAAACCAGACCTAAACCAATAACGAGATAAAATAATAAAATTAATGAATTAATTGTTGTTGACAGATTTGTGAATGTAAACTGACATCTTGTATCATTGTCTTAATTATTTCATTTTTCAAACTTAGACCTGGTTTAGTCCTGGTTTAGGTTTTGTTAAATCCTAGATTAGACTTTATTTAGCCTTTACTTAGACCTGCTTTAGTTTAGATTTAGTTTAATCCTATAGATTAGACTTGATTTAGCCCTTACTTTACCCGGCTTTAGTCCTGATTCGGGCCTGGCTTAGTTCTTCTCTTCTAACAGACCTAATTCCCCTCCTCTCTTTTGCCTTTCTGTTGATATTGAAACCCAAATGCTTTCAGAAGTTGGTCCCGACAGATGAGTTACTGTGTTATTATATTTTCCATTATAGCGAGCGTCTCCAAACGCCATTTTCCCTGCGCACGCTCCGCGACGACAAATGAAAGAGATTCAGAAACGATAATCTTCTCCTGCTCAATCTGCCTCTGCATTTTACTAAAGATGTTTCATCTGAGGGAAGGGAACCGCGGAGGCCTCTGGAAGTAGTGGACCGAGACCGGACCGGGACTAAAACTGGGACTAAATGAGAAGAGAAAGTTAACTTGACACGAAATTCAGTATATTTGCCTATTAGATATGCTTTTGGTCATTTTGGGATTATTATTTCACATTCTCTACCTTAGAATAATGATTAATAATAGAATAGTTAATAGTTCCATGTGTTGTTAGTGGTTCCATGTGTTGTTAATGGTTCCATGTGTTGTTAATGGTTCCATGTGTTGTTAATGGTTCCATGCGTTGATGTGAACACAGTTTGTACAATAAAAGAATCCGTAGATGGTTCTTGGACTTTAAACAGCGCTGGACAATTGCGCTGGCGTCCTTCGCTCTACAGTAAAGACTTTTAAAGGGGCTGTACCTGTTTTGCTGTTCTAACTGTTGAGAAACGTGAAAAATAGAACTAGTTCATCTTCCCAATGTTTAAGTAAAATCTGTGTTGCCCCAGCAAAAGCATCTATATGAGGGCAAATGAGACAATAGTGCTTTGTCTGTATCTATTTATTGAGCGTTTCCTTCCACAAAAGAAACAGGAAGTGCTGTGTTAACGTGACGACAAAACTCGCTCTGAGCTCAGAGGCACGCGAAAAGTGATTTTAAACTCGATGGAGGAGAATATTTAAGCTGCTGGGACTGCATTAAAGTGACAGATACATGTGACTGATGTAAAGACTTTAACATCAACTAGTTCTGTTTTTCACGTTTCAAAACAGTAAAAATCAGGTACAGGGCCTTTAAATACATCCGAGTGCCTCAGATTCTACCCTCCTCTGCTCACTACAAATTAGAAGGGGATCTTTTTTCTTTTAAACAGTATTATTAGTAGTAGTCGTGTCCTTTAAGAGCACCAGATTTTTACGATTTGTACATTTCTGGACCCAAGTATTGTTTTTATGACTGCACAGGAGTCTGGATTTTTACCAGTTCATGGGAAAATTCAATTCAAGTGATTTGTGAGACTCAGAGAAGATGAGATAAATGAAACAAACATGAATGAAGCTAAATACAACTCCAGGTGTGTTTGAGGAGGGAACGATGTTAGAACAAGACATCTTCATTTAACAATTATATAATATAACCTCTAAGTTTTGTTTGTCTCAGTGGAAGTTGTTATTGCTTTGCATGAAATATTCCACAGTGTGGTGTTAAACTCTATCCAGCATTTATTTAATTACAGTTTTGTTTTTAGCTGTTTTCAGACTTTATTAAGAGTGAACAAATAGTTTATTAAGAATGATTCAGGCTTAGTAACTATTTAACTAAAAATCTAACCCTAAATCCTAACCCCACCCTAACCCTAACCTCCATTAAGTAGTTACTAACCCTGAATCATGCTTAATAAATTATGTGTTCATTATTAATTAAGTCTTTGTTAAGGCAAAATAAGGTGTAGTTATTCCAAAGTGGTACCTTATTGTATTTTATTTTTAGATTTGTTTATCTAATTCTAACTCTGTTCTGTGGTCGGCCTCTGGAAAACTCACGTCCTCTGTTTTATTGATTTGTTTTTCTTTATTAATGCCTACTAGTCTATTTAATTGTTGTTGGGTTTTTTATTATAGTTTTTTTTTATTTTATGGCTTTATTTATTCTGTTGAAAATAGTAAATAGTGATAGATTTTATTCATTAGCACTTTGAAAAAAATGTGTTTGTATATTGTACATCACAAATAAAGTGGATTGGATAAGCATGATTTTTGAAAGTTTTCACACCCATTTTCAGTATGTTCTAGTTTAGTCAAACACTAAATATAGTAAATATCCAAAATCCTTTCTGTTCATTTTTTGTCCAATATGTCAACTTTTTTTTTTACATAGAAAATGCCTTACTTTTGTATAACAATATAACATGATGAAAATGCATTTTTTTTCTCATAATTATGCAAGTATACTGCAGAAATCTATCTACATTTATATTTTTTCCTATTCACCTGCAGTGTCCTTAATGATTTTTTTTTTTTACTTTTTATTGTATTTTTACACTGTTTTCTTTGTACTTTTTTCACGTGTCTTAATCAAAGTCTTAAATAAAAGCACCAGAAAGAGTCCATTAGCGCGTCAATATTACATACTGTCGCACTCATTTGAACAAAAATGTCTCTTGTCTTTTTTAAATTAAACTCCGCACTCATAAAGTGGCCTATTGTTCTGCATTGTTCCCATTTCTTTAGCCTAAAAAAACCTCCCTGTGTTCAAACTTTCGCACAAAAGACAACTACAATCCCCACGATGCTTTGCAAGGAGCGGCGTCCAATCGGAGCGCGCCGTCGAAGAAAAGGCGTTTTTAATCCGGGCTCCAATGGGGACGGCCCACACAGGGGGACTCTGATAACAACGCTAATCATTCAAGTGAATTACCGGCAGCAAAAGGCACCAAATATGAGGCGTAAATTAAAAAGCGAGGGTAATTTTAAAACACAATCGACGATTATTAAAAAAGTGTCCCCAAACGACAGGCCCGCGAGCCCACGAGACCCGGTCCAGACAAAGAGAATGTAACTCGGCAAAAGTTGGCTAAAGTAGGCCATGGAAGTGCACTGGAGGCTGAAACTTAGAGCTTTTAATCTGTTTAAAGGTAAATGTTGGTCGAATCCGGTGAATCAGTCCAAAGTTGTGATTCTTACGCCGAGTTTATACTCGGTGCAGCTCGAAACCGGGGCATCTGGGTCTGCGGAAAGAATGAACAAGGAATCTATGGGCGTGTTTCTATTCACCTTACTCCGCCCCGCCCACTTTTGCCTCTTTTTGCCACAGAGCCGCACTGCACACGTAAAGACACTTCCGGTAAAATAATACATAAAGTTGATTAACTTGTGTAAAATGTTTTATGTACAGGAGCAACAACAAGTACTGATTTCCTGGGGCCTGAAAACGTCTTTTTAGTCCGAGTAGAACTTACTTTCTGTTGAGCTCGTCTGCCCGGTGTAAACTAATACAACGGAAAAAAGATGACGACGTCCACGACATTCCGGGACAGGTTCACTTTGAAGCAGATTTGTCCAAAAGTGTCTGGAAAAGTGTCGTAAGTGAACCACAACACTAGGCCTGTTTTTATTACTATTCACCTTATTCTGCCCCGCCCACTTTTTGCCAGATACTGACTTTTGTTGTAAACGCACTTCCGTTTGATGAGAACTCTGTTAAAGCTAATGACGAACGAGGGAAAAGTCTCACCGCTAAAATGTTACATAAAGTAGATTAATTTGATTTTGATTGATTGAACAACGCACAGATTTCCTGGTCAGTCTGAAAACGGCTTTTTAGTCCACGTAGAACTTATTTTCTATTGAGCTCGTCTGCTCCATGTAAACTACAACAGAAACAAGATGGCGGCGCGTACGGCAACTTCCGGAATAAGGTGAATATCGATGGAAGATGGAACAATATATTTTGGGGCTCAACATTTATTGCGTGTACTTTTTTCTTTTTTTTCCCCACAATAGCAAGCTGATTTGAATTACTTTTTATGTAACTTGAAAGAACTTGTACAGTCGAGCAGGGCTATTCAACTTCAGGCCCGGGGGCTAAATCAGGCCCTCCAAGGGATATGATCTGGCCCTCAACCCATCTTCAAAAATATAGAAAATATTTTAGCTCTTGTTATTAGACCTGGTTTAGACTTGGTTTAGTCAGGTCTAAACCAGGACTAAACCAAGTCTACACGAAGCTGAATTTTAATTTTGACTGTGGTAGGTCTGAGATTTTACATGTCTTTATCAAAAATAACATAATGAAACTTTCTTAACCAATTCTATTTAACTTAAATAACTGGCAAACTACAGCTACAACTCACAGTTAACAATATTAACCATTTCTGGCAGTTTAAATTATGAAAATATAGTCATGCTAACGATTAGCATGACTGACACACATTCAGCAAATGCCTCTAACTGGTTAATGACAGACCTGTTTCTATTACTAAGCCGTTCTAGATCAATAGTGCAATTTACAACGAATAAAATATGTAAAACTAGACCTGAAAAAAGCCTAATATGTCACCTTTAAGAGTAAAAAATGCCACGTTTGGTTGACGTCAGTTGCTCACGTGACACACCTCTGCAGAACCAGGCCCTGAACATGAATTTCTTTAATGCCTCTGGTTCATCCCTCAGATACTTTGTGAGATCTACAACAAGCTACAAAACAAACACATCTCTGTAGATAAAGCGACTTGACGCACTCGAACGCTCAGCTGTGCGTTTCGGCGTTAGCGTCTCCCATCCGCCGCCATTGTCCCGCCGTAATTAATCCCAGTGTTTTTAATCTGTTATTTCTTGTTTTTCCGCGCGTCTAAAAACACTCTCGCCTCGTGCTTTTCAAGGCGCTAATCTGCGGTTTCTGCGGCTGTAAAGACCCCAGCCACGGCGCGTTTGAAAAGCCTGCTAATGAGAGCCACCAATCAACCTCATTCTTCCAAATAAAGTAAAATACAGAATGGTGCGGCGCCGGCGGGGTGTTGATTGATATTGAAGCGAGTGTATGTTTCCTTTCTTTATTTTATTTTTGGTGTAAATGTTCTGAAAAGAAGCCGGTCCATTACTGAGTTAATTGAGAAACAAAATGGGTTTTAACAAATGATAATTAGATGCATTCGGGGGCCGCCGTTCAAAAGGGTCTGGCGGGTTTTTTTGTGCAAAGATAAACAAAGACGTTTGTTTAAAACCAGCTGTTTGGCAAGAATGGAAGTGTTTGTGTGGTGTTTTTGTTGTAATTAACTCTTTTATTAACCATTTCTGACCCACGGAGTGCACACGCTCCCGGTGCTGGATTTGTTGTCGGTGCACTGTAAAAAATGAATTTCTAGACGGGTTAAATGCCTTGATTTCAGGATATTAAGGCAAGACACTACAGGCAAAACGTTTTTTTCATTTTTTGTTTTTTTTTCTGTCAGTTTGCTCTCTCAATATCAGCTTTCATGTGGAAACAGACTTGTCCAATAAAGATCAGCCTTAAAGAAGATCCCACAACAAACTGTACAATCTGGACTCAACAAGATTTTGACTAAACGTACTGAAGGATTTTTTGATATCTAATTCTAAAACAGATTTATTGAAGTTTTAAAATTTAAAAATTAGGCAATTTTTTTTATTTTTAGGACAATTTTTAGTCCATTTTTAGTTTACTTAAAACTATTCCTAGATGCCTGTCTGTTTTTTTAAAGTTCTAAATGGGCTTGCCCCTCCACAGATATTACCAAAAACCCCTCCATTGGAATAAGCAGCAGAGCATTTCAAACAGGAGACTGTGATGTTCAAAGGCGCAGGACTAAATTAAGCCAAATGGTTGAGTCGATCAGAGACACACAATGATGGAATCCAACGGCAGAAAACACCAGAAACTGTACCAGCTCCTCAGCTCCAGAACACAAAGCAGTCGTGCACCCACATATGATCTTATGCTTTTTCTTTGGACACTTTACTGTAAATGATTGTTTTTTCTTTGTAATGTCTTGATGCGGTGACATGCTGCTGTCTGTTTTTAATGTTTGATGTCTTGTAGTGTCAGGTTTCATGTTTCTACCTGCTTAGGACCACGGATGAACTTTAGCTTGTGTGTTAACTCCGGCACATTTATGATGAAGCTGCTACAGAGACATTGATTAATATGCACTGTCCTAATATTAGTAAAATATCTACATAAAAGATACTATGATGGAATACACAATTGTGCAACCAGAGGGCGCCGGAGCGAGCACCGCATGCAACTGTGGTATCTGAGTGAAAACAAGCTACAACTAATATAATCTGACATGGTTTATTTTACTTAGATTTCACTTTGATGGAAAAACAGACAGCTCTTTGCTTCAGATGGAAAACTATCGATCTTTCACTTGCACGAGCTAAAGGTAAGTTTAGTTTAGTCTTTATTTGAAGGGACAATGTACAGAGACATTAAGCTCATAAAAACACAGATGTTCCACACCAGATTATAGTTAAATAGCTAGTAATAGCTAGCTAGTCCATCTGCAGTCCCTAAGCGGCTAACATTAGCAACTTTACAGCATGACTCTTTAAAAAAGTGCTTTATTCATAATCACTACAGCGGTGGGTCAGTACAGCATTTATAGGAGCTTTCATTCAGCCGTATTAAAAGAAGAAAAAAAATCTGAACAAAAGAGCAGTGTGTTAATGAAACCGTTTAAAGTGCGTATGACAGGTTTTTATGATTTTCTAGTTTTGACTTTATTTGGTGGAATAAAACCTGTTGTGAATATAAATGATAGTTTTACACCAATCGGGTGACAGTTTGTGAAGAAAAATTTAAAAATATGTTGAACTTTACAGGAAGTAGAGCAGAGTTCCAAACACGATGACGTCACACTAGGGAGACACACCACGGACAATTTACAACCAACAAACACATTCATCTGATCCTTTAAACATTAATTCATCAAAATAAAGGCGTTCCTATATGTTTTTATATGTCAAATAATAATTTCTTTGACATTTGAGGAGTTTTCACCCAGTGTACAACATGGTTTCTAGGCAACAGTTACAGAATTCCCTAGTGTGATGTCATGATTTACAACCAGGAAGTAAACATTTAAACCTAAAAAACTGCCAAACTGGGATAAAAATTGTTTTGTTTTTAGCAGAATCTTGAATATAATTATCTTAACTGTGTTTTAGTCAAATGAGCACTTCAAGCTGTTATGGGCTCTTTAAGCGATTATTGAGCGCGAGGGGCTCCAGCGATCAGTTAAAGAAAACATTGAAAACATGCATCCCCACTTTAGACCAGTTAAAACTATTTATTTGATGGAACTAGATTATTTATACGTTTCCAACCATTTTCAACATGTTTCAGTAAAAGTCAGGGCTATTCAACTTAAGGCCCGGGAGCCATATCAGGCCCTCCAAATGATATGATCCTGCCCACGATCTTGTAAATATTAAAACAAAAATATTTTCTTTTGTTTACTGGTGTAAACCTGGGTTAGCTATTGTTTAATTCTGTTTCAGGCCTGGTTTGATTCTGTTAGCTCTGGTCAGACCCGGTTGGCGCTCTAGTCCTAGTTCAGTAATGCTGGTAAAGCGTTTGTATTTTACTTTCACACTAAAAATATACATAACAGGGTTTGTAGCAATATTAAAACTGATGTAGAGATATTTTTGTGACCCCAAATAATGTTGAAAGCGTAGTGCAGCTCCGGCCCAGAGGTCACGCCCCTCCAAATAATCTGTCCCTCAGGAAAATGAAGTTAAATAGCTGTGCATTACTTCTTACTTCAAGCCACATTATCTGCCAAAAGGCTAAGATCATTTTACTTACCTCATTTGTAAATGTGTGTTCTTATTTTCAGATAAATTATCGCATAATCAGAAATAACTTGAAATCAGTGAAATATTATGCATCACATCAGCAAAACTACTCAGATCCTGACAAAAAATACAAGTTATATACATACTTCGTGCTGTGTATGTCAGCTGACGTGATCGTGTAATGTTTAGTACACTTGTTTAAACTACATGATCTCGTAAATATGTAGGGCCCCGGGTACAAACTGTCTCGTTGGGCCCCTAATACATCATTTTGTTATGATTTATTTATTCCAGCAAATGTGGTTATTACTGTTATTTGTCCATTCCCTGTGGTTAGAATAGTTGTTAGAATTTCCACATTGCACCTAACAATAACTAATCTAGAGACATCTTGTGTAGCTCCCGCCTTTTATCATTTTTACAATAACAACCAGATCAATTTCACAAACATCTCAAAACATATGATTGAGCAAATTAAATTAGTTTAGTTTGTTAACAACTTGGTTAAAAGGTGAATAATGATTTTCCTCTTTTTTAAAGGGTGATGGGGCCCTCCGATGTCGTGCATAACAGTATTTAGTCTCTCAAGGACTTTACTCAACCACAATACAAAAAAAAAAAGACTAAAGCAGAGAAAAATGCAAAAAAAAAACCAACCTATACATGCTTTTGAGGGCCCCTCTCTGCCCTGGGCCCCGAGGAAACCAGTACCCTTCACCCCCCCAGTGCCACGCCCCTGCAAATAGATTATGAGGGAGATTTTATAAGTTGTTTGTACCGGGGTTTAGTTAATAAAACAGATACTTTATAAATTGTTTGTTAACGTTGGGATTTAGTTGATGAAACAGATCTATTTTTTTATCCTTTTGAGATACTGATTTTTAATTTAGTTTGTTATTTTGAAGTTTAGTTTATTTTTTATGTTATTTGAGCCTGTATTTTCTTCTGCTGTTGGTTGCAGGTCTGTTTCGAAAATAATTTACCCTCAGGAATGAATAAAAGAAAAGTAATTCTGATTCAGATTTTTAGCAACTTGCAGAAAATAACCAATAAATATAAAGTAATGATTCATTTTGTAAATAATAGTGGACAAAATGATCTTTGAAAAGCTCACATTCACGAGCTCCTTCTGCAGGGTTTTCTGCTGTTTACCTCCAAAAATGTCAAAATGCAGAGACTGAAATCCACTGTAAACAACTCAGTGTTATTTTAGTGACACATTTCAATATTTGTGTCTGACTCTTCACCAAGTCATAAAGCAGTTCTTGTTTGTGATTATTTTATTCCGCTTTTTGCAAATAAAAATGTCAAACTTGGATTTTTTTGTTTGTATTCACGTTCATAAAACATTTGTATCTCAAAAAGTAGAACAGATAGAAACATTTATGTTGAAAATGTAATAAATAAAACATTCAGAAACCTTTAGTCATTTACAGATTTTAGAGAAAAAGAACTGGGACTTGTGAGAGTTGTATAAATGTATAACAGAACATAATAGTACTAAAAATGACTCTACAGCAGCAAAAACGCAAAACAGTCCTTAAGGGAACTTATTCTATAGAGTTTATAAAGGGTTAAATGCTAATAAATGAATTAAACAAAAAAGAACAGAATTGTGACATAAATGCACTAATAGCATAAAAGCACTGTTACAAAAGCTCGATTTTAAAGGAGACCCATTGTGCAAAATCGACTTTTAGGAGCTTTTAACCAAAATGTAATTGTCCGTCCTTGTCCTTAAACCACTCACAGTTGTATTTAGAATGATTCCTGCATATCTGAGTAATTTCATTCTTTTTTTGGACAAGACGCTCCTCAAATTGTGCCCGCTGCTCTTTACTTTTCTTTTTATTCTGCAGTTTTATTTTCTTAACAGGTGACACTCGATTTGTCACGGTCGTGGAGTCATTTAGGGTGCATTGGAGCTCCTCTTCTGTATGTCTTTGTGTCATAAATAAGGATGGTATCGTTGAGGATTTATTGATACAGGTACTACACCTGTGTGAAGTTGGCCCCCCCGTAGTGTACGATTGACCCCAAAATGGTGTCAAACGTTTGTGCATCGTTTGTGCACGTTTGTGCATGCTTAGTTTGAGTTATTGATCACTGATTGGCACAAGTACAGTTACCCCAAACTGTCCAATTTTGTGAGATATTGATTATGGATTATGGACATTTTGGAAATATGGATAACCTCAATGCACTGCTTTCTCCATATACTGCATATATACATATACATTCAAGTTAGTCTGAAATAACAGTTTTATATAATATTCAGGTATTGACAGATTGTCCATATGTGTCATATATGTTCAATCAAGATCACACCTTTTGATTCATATGTTAAAATAATTAAAATAGTCTAAATAAATACCCATAACTCTTTGTCTACATTTGGCCCTAAAGTAATTTTATTTCATAGGCCAAATAACACCAAAAGTGCATTATTAATTGATAAGATAGAGACAGACAGAATTGGTAAGATAGAGACAGACAGAATTGATAAGATGATAGGTGGATCAAATTCATTTTAAACTGATAGATGTGACAAGTTGATGAATTGCTGTTGAATTATATGTGGACACATATGGACAATCTGTCAATACCTGAATATTATATAAAACTGTTATTTCAGACTAACTTGAATGTATATGTATATATGCAGTATATGGAGAAAGCAGTGCATTGAGGTTATCCATATTTCCAAAATGTCCATAATCCATAATCAATATCTCACAAAATTGGACAGTTTGGGGTAACTGTACACTTGTGCCAATCAGTGATCAATAACTCAAAAACTAAGCATGCACAAACGTGCACAAACAATGCACAAACGTTTGACACCATTTTGGGGTCAATCGGGCACTCCGGGGGGGCCAACTTCACACTTTGGCCAATCCAAAACCTATAAATGATCAATACTCAAAAACGAAGCGTGCACAAACGCTGATATTGTGTGCACAAACGATGCACAAACGATGCACAAACGTTTGACACCATTTAGGGGTGAATCGGGCACTCCGGGGGGGCCAACTTCACCCAGGTTACTACTACTACTATACTACGGTATTTTAACAGTTCTCTTATCAGCACTTTTACACCAAAAAAATTAATTAAAACATTCCAATAATAAATTTCTCATTTATATTTGATTTATTTTATACAATTTAATATAAAAGCATAATAAGCCTTAACTTTCAAACTACTGCCAACTAATTGAAACTTATTATAAAAAGAAAGAATGCAGTCGCAGCGTTATAGGTTCTCTAAAATGTCTGATTATGACTTAGTTTGTCTGAATAGCACCTGTGGCAGTTATGTATTACAGTTTTATATTTGTGAAGTTTCAGTTTGTGAAGAAATTAAAATAAGAGTTTCAAATGACAGGAAGTAGTGCTGAGTTTTAAAACGTAATCCTCTGTGATGTCATCAAAGAGCGGCGATCCACTGAAAATACAAAAACTATTTACAGACAACTGAGACATTTTGACAGTTTAAACCATCATTCAACAAAATAAAGGTGTTATCAGGGATTATTATTTGTATTGTTTGTATTGTACTATTGTGTTATTTATCTGGATTTTGGCCATTGTTTTCAAAATGGTTGCTAGGTAACAGTTGTAGGATTACCTCTAACTATGTATTTGCTGCTCATGTTCAACCAGGGAGTACAATTATAAACACTATAAAACTGTCAAACTGGGGACAGTTTAGACAAATAGACCAAATCTTTAGTAAACTCTTAAATATAATCACGTTCACTACATTTTAGTGAAATGTGTCGTCTAACCTGTCATACAGACTTTAAATAAAGGCCTCCACGTTTCAATGGTGCGTCTGTTGGTGCTTATAACTGACATAGACAGACTGAACTGAACTGATCACGTGACTTTGATGAGCAGATTACACATTATAGTGCTTACACGCCCCGCGACCTGTGCTCCTCGCTGGCGGCTTTCGTCCCGTGCACACGACCTGCTGGCCCCGCCCTGAACGCCCGGCGGCATTGGACCGTTCTCTCCGCATGTGTCAGTGAACCGCGCGCCACCAAAGCAGAGATGCAGACGTAGAAATGGTCAGGTGCCGAGTGTGGTGCACAGACAAACTGACGGCACCAGTGCACGCATATTTTGTGGCTCATATTTGACCGTACGTGACATTTACGTGACTCTTCAGCACTGTGAATAGTACCGATATCACTGGAACTTATTGACGCAGTGGACAGTTAAGACGAGGCACCGATGCTGTTATGAAACCAGGTCTTGGAATCCACCCCCCCGGTTATAAAAGTAAAATAGAATAAATATAAGCTTTTGTTGGACTTTTCACCAGATCTGTGCCAGGATCCAGTTCAGAAGTCACACATCAGCGCCAAGATTCCACTCTGCAGCACCTGGAATCAAACCTGCGACCTCCTTGCTGTGAGATGTGCACCAGTATCAGCGGACTGATCTTTCACCCCGTCCTCCTCTTCCTCCCAGTCGTTTGTCCGGCGCTGATCTCCAGAGCGGCCGGCGCGTGACATTTAGATAAAGGCGACAGTGAAGAGGCTCCGCTCTCGACCCCTGACCCCCGCGATCAGGAAGTCAAGTCGTAACCGCGGAAACCTGACATTTCGTCCGCGGCGTCGCCATCATCCGGCTAATTAACCCGTTAGCTGCATGACCTGCCTCGAGAGTGAGAAGACACCACGGGCCACTGGACAGACAAAGGTTCACTCACACACACCATCACACAAAACTGTTAAGAGACACGCAATATTTCATCATGTTAGTGTTATTAGAATTAAAACACTACAGAAGCCTCAAAAACGTAATGTGTAAAATTTGCTTTGTACAAAAGGAGTAAATTATCAGAAGAGTTAGACATTTTCTCGTTTTCTAAACTAATTTCAAGCTTAAAATGAGCTTGCAAAGACAAATAACATTAAAACATAAAGCGTGAGCATTATTTTCCGCAGAGCTGCTTAATCTGCAATGTGCATTTTTTTTTCCTTTTTAAATTAAACATATGAAAAAAAAAAAAACAACAACAAAAGACGTTCAGAATAAAACTCCAGCGTGTATATCCCTAAGTAAACGTCCCATTTGGTCAAAAGTCTTTCAGATTTGACCTTTTTCAAATTAAGTTTCCTATCTGTTCTCCGTATGATAATCAGCATGTCAGTCCAGTTCTTGACTGTTGGTGCAGTTTGCGTCATGCATTTCTTCATTAAGGCCTTTTCCTGCAGCCAAGAGTAACCCACACCAGAGGTATCCATGTAGTGAGTCCATCGCAGGAGCTCCATAGCTTTATTATACAATGGTTGAGGCCCAGAATCAAACCCACGATGCTGCGGTGGTAGCAACCACATACGTGCACTGCTCTTAACCACTGTGCCACCAAGAGCACATATTAGAATTGTTTAAAAAGCATAGGTTAAACATTTATGGGGACCATAATTCGCTTAAAAGTGGGCGGGACTGTGGAGCTCTGTTGCTGACCCCAGAATGTTCCAAAGTATGCCATTAAAATTGTAATAATACGCAATAACATCTCCATGGAGACAAGCAGGTGGCGGACACTCCACCAGAAAAGTGCACCTTTAAGATGAGCCCTGTCCACTGCCAAACAATAGCACAACTTTTCAAAATCTCTTGAAAAGCTGAAGTCGTTGATCTATTTGTGTACGGGTTTTCATTTGATTAAAAGCATTCACTGAACGTTAAATTGTTTTGCTAAATTTCTTTGTAAAAATGTTGCTTTCAGGTCTAAAGGCCTTTTCTAAAAAGGGAGGATTGTCTTTCAGTATTCACCTTATGTAAAGCCACAGTACGTAATGTTTTAGCCAGGAAATGGACTAAAGTAAGATAATGTTTTGTTTATTTGTTTTTTTTCACACTTTTTAAATTTTAGATGTTTTTACTGCACTGAAAAACCTGCATCCTAGCTGTGAGCGGGCTTACATCTCCACAAACCTGACTCGTACTTGGCCTGCACTCACTTGATCCTGTTTGTTTCCATAGAAATATTGTTCCTTTAGCTGTTATTCCACAGACATTAAACTTATTTATCTCCATGACTCCATGTTCAGGAGTCTGGTTTAACGTTCTATTTCCGTGGACTCAGGCAGACGACTTTCCACCTCCAGAAAGTCACACACTGTTACTTTAGATTCCTTATTTTGTATTTGAACAAATTAAACAATAAAGAAAGAAAGACACAACCCAAATCTGTCAAATTTTATCAGAGTTTAAAGATTAGCATAACGAAACGACTGAAATCCTCATAAAACTCCTTATTATTCCCACATTCCCATCTGAATCCATAAACCCTCCCGTCCTACAACCGTATCACTCTCAACCTCCCAGAAAAGGAACAGCGCTAATAATTCTCCATCTAACAAGACTCTGACAGATAAATCCGGCCGTTCGCTAATAGATTTTTCTTTTTCTGGGGAATTATCCATTACTGAAAGAAGCCAATTGAAAACCAATGCTTGCATATCATCCTTTCTGTAATTAACAGGATTCAAATATGAACCGGCTTCAATGAATCCAAATGTGACGAGCGTCTAATCTTGTGAACCGAAAAAAAAAGGGGCGAGGAAGAAAAAAACTGCGGATTGCGTTTGAGGTTTAAAATATGCAAAACATTACAGCTAATTGCCGTGAAGAGTGGAGACGGAGTGGGGTAATTATCAGGGAGAAAGGTCAACCAATCAGAGAGCGGCAATGTAGGAGTGGGCGGGGCTTAAAGGCAAACACGGCTGACCTTGTGTTTGAGGGGTTTGGAGGTGAACGGGTGGGAATATAATGTCGTGTTCACGTTGTTGTAATAAGTTGTCATAGTTTCAGATGGAGCAGCAGCTTAGACAACTTTACTGTTTTTGGAAGAAATGTTTGATTTTTTTAAATTTAGATATTTTTGAACAGCCAGCCTGTCCCCTACGTAATTATTTTTGATACCTTTTTCTTTTCTTACTACTGTTTTTCATTCACAACTGTGCAAAGTTTAAAAAAAAAAATCCATCAAGGTTAAGTTGAATTATTTTCTTGAACTTTGTCCATGAGAATGCCATTTATTAATATATTCTTTAATATTTTGTCTAATAATTGGAAATTGTTATGGAAAAAAAAATGTCTAATGTTATATTGCTGTACTTCTCATCATGTCAGTGTTCTTTGTTCCAAATTTCATGGCTGTGTGACACTGTATGTGACCATAACACCAGTTTTTATTCACTCAATTCAATTCAATTTATTTTTGTAGCGCCCAAAATCACAAAAACATTTGCCTCGATGGGCCACAGGTAGAAAGCAATTTAAACAAACAAGAGAATTGATCAAAGGGATAACTGTCCCAGAGCGCCCCCTGTCCTTGACCCTCCTTCTCTCAAGGAAAAACTACAAAAAACCCTGTGGGGAAAAGTAGAAACCTGGAGGAGAACCTTGTGAGACAAAATAAAAGCTCATCTCTGTTGATGGTCCTTGTGCCTCTCGTATCCATCTTTTGTACTTGTACTATTTTTGCGCTGTCCCAGGTCATGACGTGGTTTTCTCTTTTGTAGTGGTCAGATATTGTAGATTTGATCTGTGTTTCCTTTACACATTCTTGTGGTGTTCCTCTTCCCTTGTGTTGAATGTTCTCCCCGATGTATGTTTTGTTGCATGTTTTGTGTTGAGTCTCGTAGATGGCGTTGCACTCCTTCTCCGGGTGGATTCGGTCCATAGGGTGCACTAGTAGTTGTCTTAACTTGGTGTGAGGTTTTATTATTGCATTTATGTCGCGTCTTAAATAGATTTAATAGATCCATGTTATAAATGCACTCTTATGCTAACGTTGCTAACATCTACACTAAGCTAATGTGCACTTATGTACTACCTGTTACAACTTTGGCACAAAGTCCCTCCATCCCTGTGTGTAATGTCAACAAAAGTAATAAAATATCATACATTTGTATGTCTGGGTGCAACAAAAGCTTTTGTTCAAATTCATGTACACGTCTTTACTAATCACACCATATTTTCACATATTTTTTTGCCCTTTTGACATTATTTGGCAGCAAAATCACAAGAAAAATTTTGAATGTGTTATGCAGTTTTTAGCATTCCTTTTCCTGACAATAGAACACAACACTGTCAAGAAAATGCCATTGTTACTCAAAAGTCATAACCAGGGAAGCAGCGTGTCACTCACAATGGGTTGCCAGGGAAACGACAATGTCACTCACAGTGGGTTATCAGGGAAACCGTGATGTCACTCAGAGAAGGTAGTCAGGGAAACAATGTCACCCACAAGTGTTTGTCAGCGGGTTTTCCATGTCACTCCAAGACTTTAGTCAATCAGATGTCAATCAGAAGTGGTTGTCAGGGAAACGGTGAAGTTACTTACACCCTTTTTCCACCAGACTGGTGTCGGTTCTGGCCAAGAGTCCCTTTTGGAACATATTCAACCTTTTCCCACTCAAAAATTCTGGCTCCTGGTGCAGAAAACTGGTTCTGACTCTGCACCAGTTCACAGCTGGCCCAGAAAGGATTAAACATAAAAGTTACATGCTAAAGTCAGCACTTAGTAAAAGTAAATAATGGAGAAAGCAAAATAAAGTCAACTTTCATCTGAAATTCAAGTAAAGGCGTAAAAAAAAAACCTAAAACAAGACGTGCTAATGGATTCTTTTTTCTTTTTTTTTTTTTTTTTGGCACAACCCAGAACCAGCACCAGCGATGGAAAAG
Organism: Rhinogobius similis; assembly: GCA_019453435.1. Taxonomy (NCBI): domain Eukaryota; kingdom Metazoa; phylum Chordata; class Actinopteri; order Gobiiformes; family Gobiidae; genus Rhinogobius; species Rhinogobius similis. The sequence continues at coordinate 33,533,122 of CM033627.1, read as the reverse complement.
AGGCATGAGAGGCAGTTATTTGGGATTATGCTTGTTCCTAGATTAGACCTCACTCACTGTAGTCCTCTTTAGCAGATTATAGGAGCAGTGGTTGGTCTTCTCAACTGGTTCATCTGTACTCAGCCGCATGTATTGTAGTCTGTGTGTGTGTGTGTGTGTGTGGATAGGTTGTTTGGTTGTGGGGTTGTTTGTGTGGGATGTGAGCATTAATGGACTGTGAAACAAAAATTGTGTTACATTTGGTACAAAGTTAAAGAGAACATTTGGGGATTCATCTTAATCTTGTGTAGCCGTCTGTCTGTGGAATATGTTACCAACTGATCTGATGACATGTACAAACTCACACATGTTCACGCCTGGCAAAAAATGTCTCCTCTCTAACCAAAGTTGCTCAGAATGTGGACTGTTGCGTCTGTGTGTGAGCTCTGGAGAGGGACTGAGGGATGTTCTGGAGAAGAGTGAATGATCTGTTGGATGTGAACGATGATGTCATGCTGGTGAGATGTGAATGATGTCACAGAACATTTATGATGGTCTGGTCAAAGTGGAACATTATAATGACCTACACCATCAGCCTGCTCAGGGACTGCGGGTGGAATTTAGTGCTACAGCAGGGTACGATGCATCGCTCCTGTTAACGTTTGTTTCATACTGTCCCTGTCCCTTTAGATACATAAACAAAGCACAGAAAAATACGGTATATGTAGCAAAAAAAAAAAAAAAAAGGTTAATTGATTGATATAATGTCTCATTCACAAAGCCAATCAGAACTTTGATTCACACGAGTCACAAGACCTCGATCTGATATAAATGTATTCCTAGAGAGAAATATTGATTCAATGTATTTATGGCCGAATATTAATCACACACATTTCAGTCAAGATGAATCTCTAAATAGTCAAACAGACTGGATTATCCAGTTTTTTGCTTGAGACGGGAAACTAACGATCATTTAACAGCTCAAGGTTAGCGGCTAATGCTAGCGACTTTGCATCGTAACGGCTTATCTAAAACGGGTTTGTTCATAATCACGGCTAACGTTGACAACTTTACAGCATAATGGGTTATTTAAGAGTGCTTTATTTGAAATTGATGCAAATGTTGGCTACTTTAGAGTGTAACATTTTATTTAAAAGAGATTTGTTTATAATAACAGCTAGCGTTAGCAGCATTAGCGTAACAGTTTATTTAAAAGCTGTTTATTCATAACCACAGCTAACCTTAGCGACTTTACAGCGTAATGGTTTAGTTCAGAGGTTTATTCATAATCATGGCTAACGTTAGCGACTTTACATCATAGCAGTTTCAGTGGTTTATTCCATAGACATATAAATAAGTAGACTCGGCGTTCGATGCTCATGCTATCAACCATGAGGCTAGTCCTCTATGATTTTCCCTATAGCTGCAAAAAATGCTAATTCTGAATAATCCACAGAGTGTCAGCTGGTACCAACCCATCGAGCACATTTAGGTGAAGTCAGAGCCTCGTTAAAAGTCATTTTTGAGTGTATGAACTGTTTGGTGTTTTAATTTGGATGATAATTAGCGTGTAAAACTGTCATCTGAGCTGAAGGCTAACTAACTTTAAATTGAGATTTCTGCACTTCTGATAAAAATCCACATGAATAATGACACAAAACATCCTCTTTTACATGTTACAGGTGGAGACCAGATAAATGACATAAATATCATGAAAGAAACATTATGGGGATTTTGCCTCACCGTTCGTAAGTGTTCATCGAACAGAGATAGAGACACGTCTTTGAATGTCTGGATCTATAAAGGTTTTCAGCTCAAACACAATCACCTGCAGCTGACACATCACAGAGTGTCAGTATGTGTTGTAGTTATGGTCAAAGACATGATTCAACACAAACAGGCTCCAAATGCACAAAGTTCAACATGAGATCTAACTTTAATGCTGCCAATATGTAAAAAATGTTTTGAAAATGCACAAATGGGCCCTTTTTTCTCTTGATTATGCATGGAATGCTTATTAAAGTACATTTTATCCACAAAATTACAACATTTGCCATTATGTTCATCATATTCAGGACAAACATGGCGGCAACTGTAGAGAGCCGGCAATTTCGCCTCTTTGAATGTCTATGGTTTATTCATAATAATTCATAGTAAACTTTACAGCGTAACTGTTTATATTAAAACGTGATTTACAGTTTATTTAAAGTTTATTAATGATTACTGCAAACTTTAGCGTCTTTACAGCATAATGCTTTATTTAAATGTGCTTTACAGTTTATTTAAAAGTTGTATATTCATAATTCATATTTTTTTAAAGCCATGTGTTTTTTTAGTCAGAATAATCTCACATATTACATATTATCTGGTGTAAGAGGGATCAAGGCTAGTCTTGGAGAGTTTTTTGATGCATGTCGAGTACGTTTTGACAGTGGCTTTTCAAATCTAATGCAAATCAAATTAAGTCGATTCATAGAGAGCAGAGATTTTTTGCATAGATTGGCAGCAAAATGGATTTAGCCTTGAGTTTTAAATATCCAAGGCAAAAGTCTGGACATATTTATTGCTAATAATGGAAATGCAAAAAAGAACGTCGTTGCCTGTACATTTTGAAATGAATCATGAAACAAATGTCATGCTTTTTACTTTAAAGTCTATATGACAAGTTTTCATGTTTTTCTACTTTTACGTTTTATGGATTGAACCTGTGGAACATTTTGATCATAGTTGCTGTTTGTGAAGTAAAAATTTTTAAATACAAGTTGAAAATGAAGGATGTAGAGAGGGGTTCTAAAACACAATCCCTCTGTGATGTCATCAATAAGCGACATTCCATCCAAAACGCAGAGACAATTTACGCTCAACTAACAACAAACAATAATTTCACAAAATAAAGGCGTTATCAAATATTATTTGTCAAATCCGAACTATTGTGTAATTATATGGATTTTGGCCCATGTTTACAGTCTGGTTGCTAGGTAACAGGTGTGGAATTACCTCTACATGTCACATCTACGGCTCATAATCAACCAGGAAGTAACATTATCCAAATCATGGATGTATTAAAAGAACTGGATAAGGCACGCCCCCCTCTGTCTGTGGTCCCAGATTGATTAGTGGCCGTGTGAGGTACTGCAGCCTCTTGGAACCAGCCTTTTTCTAAAATTGCACATTGTAATCACAGACAGGACTGAATTATTATCGGTATTTAAATAAAATAGAAGGACATTTTCTTTTCTACCGTTTCTAAAATCACCGAAATTACCGTTTTTATATGAAGTGACGTCACCGCAAACATGTGCGAGTCACGTGAACGAGCGTCGGACGATACAAACAGAAGCTCGTGGAAAAGGCTCGACTAGCGATACCTGTAAGTTGTATTTTATTTCGTTTCAGACGCTTCACGTGTGTCTAACATGAAGAACACAATTACAATCACACAAGCTAACGCTAACACAAAAACTTGCAGCTGCGTGGTCGTTCACGTCGCTCAAAGCATCATGGGGGATTGTTGTCACGTGGCGCCCTAAAGCAAAGATGTCAGCCTCCGTATCAGGAAGTAAAGTAAAGATGTCAGCCTCCGTATCAGGAAGTAAAGCAAAGATGGCAGCTTCCGTATCAGGAAGTAAAGCAAAGATGTCAGCCTCCGTATCAGGAAGTAAATGCGGAAGTAAGAAATTTTTTTGGGGTCATGCGCCAATGAGCTCACTCCATAGGGATAAACAGGACGGCCATTTTGGATTCATCTTCCAGGTTTTATTATAGTTCTATGATCCAAATCCACTGTATTTATATACGGCATAGAACAAAACAATTTACGCTGCACAGAAACCAATCCAATAATAAAAAGCATCAACATTTAGTGCTTAAAGGGATCTTATTCTTCCTAAAACAAAAAAGGCAGTCAAATGTAATTAAAGACAAAAACGTAAAAAGCAAGAAATAAATCAAATAAATAACCAACCCCCCCCCCCCCCCCTTGCACTTTCACTCCTTCAAATATGAAGGTTTGAAGGACAAAACATTAAATAATGCACAAATCTGGTATTTTTTAATGAGCTCTGTGCACAGCAGTGCGTCGGCTAGCTAGCAGATTCTCCCAGCTAAAGCTAGCATTTATCAAAACATAAAATGTAAAGAAACAACCAAGAATACTTATTTGTTTGTAGATTATTTCAATTTATTATTTTAATTTGTTTCATTGTAATATTTATGCCTCTAAATTAGCATTAGCGTTAGCACTGACCGACATATCAGGTATAGGCAGGTTTTATTGTCATTCAGAGTGAACACAGAACACATTTTTGTTGCATTTTAGCTCCAGGCAGAATTTATAGACAGCAACACAACCATAATATAAAGTGAATTTTAGCTTTTAATAAAAAAAACAAAACCTTTATCAACACAGAAGTGAAGCGAGGAAATATTAACCTGATTTGAAAAGTTTTCCTTCAGTGACATCCATCCTACAACAATCCACTGCCTGATTTGTCTGTATTTAGTGATTTTACAGAAACTTCAGAGCACAAACCCCATAGAGACGGAATTGGACAGGAAGTAGTTACGCTAACACTGAGCTAGCCTGGTGCTGCTTTCTCTTTCAATTACTCTTACTTTTGTTGCAGTTTCCCCAAATATGTTGTACTTGTTTCCTTTCTGAGACCACAGCTTTGTACTTCTTTTTGCATAGGATTATTTTGAAGGAACTGCACTCTTTAAATTAGTTCAACCATTAAAATGATTATGATACGACGTTATTTGTGGAAAAACTGTAACGATTTCTTTATCCCGTCTCTGTCTCTGTCCAGCTGGTCTGTCTGCACCAGGGGCTGATGGGAGGTGGAGTCTCTCTGCCCCACGGCTCGGGTCTGTAGTTCAATTCCCCCGTCGCTCGTTAACCCTTCACCTTAGAGCACCCGCCTCTAGCCAATCAGACGCCTCCAGGGCCCGTGCAAGTCCCTCCCTCTGTCTTTGTGTAGCTTTAATGCGGTTTATACAGTACTGCTGATGTACAACTGTGTACCAGGAGCAGTGGTAGTGCTGCTTTACGAGTTTTCTCAGACTTTCTGTGTTCCACTTGTCAAGTTGGGACAAATTATGAGCAGTGCATTGCAGTTTATACATTAACATCTCAAAACAAGTACGAAAAACTGCGAAAGTGCTCGAGTCAGCCAAACTGCACATCCAATTAAGCTAGTTTATTAACCTGTTTATTTTTATTTTTGTATATGTAAGTGATAATTAACGCTTGAGAGAACATTACTTCCTTTTGTTATTATAAACTCTGTGTAGACGTTAGCTTCATTAGCATAACAGCACATGCTCAGGAGGAAGTCCACAGAATTGATTGATACAAAAGGACTTTAGTGTTAAATGCACTGAAACTGTTGTACTGGATATTTTTTCCACTTTCGATGGCTAACCTGCTCATGCCAGACTGATATGGGTAGAGCTCTGATTGAGTGCTACACATTTATCAGTCTGAAGTGTGTCTCGTTCAAAGCCGTCAGAATAAGGCAGAACGTCACGTCGAACATGTGAAGCTGATCGGTCGAAGCGTCACAGAAGAACAAGTCGAGATATGAACTGTCGTCAAATCCTGTCAGAGAAAAGCACAGACTTCTCCGTCCTCAAATGCACAAAGCGCTTCTATGTAGTCCGTAAAGTTGCCATTCACCTTATTTTGGAAGTTGCCGTACGCGCCACGATCTTTTTTCCGTCGTAGTTTACATGGAGCAGGCGAGCTCAACAGAAAATAAGTTCCACATGGACTAAAAAGCCTCAGGAAATCGCTGCGTTGCTGACTTGTTTTTGGACGTGTACCATAAACATTTTACACAAATCAATCTACTTAATATAATGTTTTAGCAAGAAACTTTTCCCTTGTTGGCCATTTGCGCGAACACAGTTAGCGTCAAACCTTTACTACAAGAGAGCGGATCATAAACATAAAAAGAGGCAAAAGTGGGCGGGGTGGAATAAGGTGAATAATAGATGTCGTGCCATGTTTGTTTAGGATCATCGCTTTGACTTCCGCCCAAACCACAATGCAGCGCTGTGATTGGTCCACCGCACAAACCTGACAGCGGGACAGCTGGATCCTTCTGTCCAGGTTAATCATTTGATCAATTAAATAATATAAACGTTTCATGTAAACAGCAAAGTCATCTGAGTTCTCCCTGATCTTGGCTCCGCTGATTACTCACATCAGATTGTGCTGTTTGTACGTCATGTAAATAATCTTAAAGGTCCAGAAATCAGACAATAATCAGATTTTTGTTTTAACTGATATAAAAAGTAAATACACAGTATGCGCAAAAAATGGGGTTGTTTACTTTTAAACTAGCACATACATACATTATTGTTTTATATTTTGTTAATTGTAAACTGAAATAGTTAGAAACAGGCCCATCGACTTCCTGTTCAAAACTCCAGAACTGATAAGCCCCGCCGAGATTTCACCATTAGACATATTTTCTAATTTGAAAAATGACTATATCACATTTTAAAACATTTTTAAGACCCAGTCTGATTAAGTCTGATTATTTATTTATCTTAATTTATTCATTTATTTATTTTGAAGAATCCTAAGTACATCAAGGTGGATTTATTTCTCAGTACTTATAACCCGGCCGACATTAAGGAAAAAGAGAAAATATTCGCAAACTCCAAAAACTTCAAATTGTAACAAAAGAAATGATGTTGTGTTTGAACGTTTAAACGGCATAAAACTTCTCATTTAGAAAGCCACCAGACGACGCAGTGTTTTGAAAAGGCTCCAAGGACATGGCTGCCTCCGCCTGTCAGCACTCAGCTTCATAATCTATTCAACCGATAATTAGCAAAATATTCACAGTAGAGAACAAAAGATGAAGGACGACTAACTTTCTGGGAAAAAAAAGAAAAATAACTTTGAAAACATGCAAACAGCACACTGAGGGATTCATGTTTTGAAAAGTGATTTCATCTGTAACTAAAAGGCAACATTTTGACTTTTTATCTATTGATTGAATTGATTTACCAATAAACTGAACCTTAAAGCTGAGGAGTTTGATTTTCAAACAGTGAAAGCAGGAAGCAGGTATTTAAATCTGACTCACTTGTTTGTACTTCGCGCAAACTCTTTGGCTCATCACTAGCATTCACATGCACAACTGAGTCTTTTGATGGTGAAGTTTAAGACATTATTTATTTTTTTGTACATGACATGACTTTGTACATGACCATATGAGAACAGCTTTATTTTGTCAAATATCAGTCCGCACTCGAGGGACACACAGCGCTAAGTTCAGTATGATTGTAGAGCACCTTTCACAGACACAGGTCACAAAGTGCTTCACATATCTATGTAAATGTGAGGTGAAGCACCACACAGTGACCTTCAGCTCTGCACACGGCACACAGACAGCACAGCACAAGGAGTGGACCTCTGAGCTCTGTCTGCGCTGCAGCTAACAACTGTTCTCAATCGTTTTGATGCATTCGTTTTGAGGCTTGGTTTGGTTTGATCTCTTGATTCAAACATTTATCTGAACAAGAGCTTAGGTGGTCCAATCATTTGGAAAGTTTCTCATCCGTTCACACAGTTCAAGGTCTCTTTCTCAGAACAGAACACACAGCAGTCATTCAGAAACAAACATGCTGACTTTACCTTGTCTTTTCAGTAGTATAGACCTGTTCACACCTGCAAAGGACTTTGGCCCAAACGGACTCTGCTCCAAAATAGAAACTCAAACATATCGGCAAAAAACAAGCGTTTGTGAGCACACAAGATCATAATGTAATATCAAGTATTTTTGATAAAACCCAGTCTGCAAATCGAAATGTGTACAGCTAATATGTGTGTGTGTGTGTGTATTGACTGTTTTTGAGAGCAGGACTGAGACTTCAGAGAGGTTGGTTGGATCAGTTTTGAATGTAAAACTTAAATTTGATTTGATTTTGGTTTCTTTATCCTATAGATCGATACATTCATCACTCAGTTACACAGTTACTAACAATTACTTAGGGAGACACAACACGTAACTATAACTAACAACTTTTCTGAACAAACTTCAACTACTTTGCATCGCAGACTCGTCCTTGCTTTATCTGTCCTCTGCTTCAGGTGCGAGTGTAAAAAAGGAAAAAAAGCGCCTCTAAATCCTCAAATCCTCCAAATAGAGCGGTCTGTGTGCGCTGCGTTCACTGACACCATCGGAGCCGTCCATCACGCCGCGGAGAGAGACGTCGGAGTGACTGACAGCGTGGGAAAAAGCAGCGCTGTCACCGCCAATCAGGAGTGACAGGCCGAGAGACCGGAGGACGGGGGAGAGAGAGCGAACGGGAAGAAACGCACAAACAGCACCGCCGCGGCTGTCGGAACTGGAAGAGTCATCGTCATTACTGTTCGGAAGCAAAACATAAAGGATACCATAGGGCCGGGCGATACGGTGGTACAAACGGAACCGTGAGCTGGTCCCTGTGACAATCTGTTATTATATGAAATCGTCGTATCGTGATTGACTGTTTGTCTCTTTAATGCAGCTGTCTGTTCAAACACATTCTTTCTCCTGTTGTTTAGCCTCTGAAGCCTCTGAGCAGATGACTTTATTTACCTCTTAAAGGCCAGAGCTGCACAATTAAACCAAATCCACACAAAATCGCAATTTTAATGGATGCAATTAGCAAATCATTTTATCTGCAATTTTTGAAGTGCAATAATTTTTTCCACAAACAACAAAATGTCTTGCTTTGATTTGAATAAAAACTGCCAACACTGTAGTTTGGATTTGTACAAACATGTTCTGAGACAAGCGACAAAAGTGCGACTAAAATCGATAAAAATATGTTCAAAAGCGACAAAAACGCACCCACAAGCAACAAACAAGACTCAATGCAACAAAACACGACTAAAAGCGACTAAAACGTAACTAAAAGTGACAAAGACACGTTTAAATATGACAAACACAACTGAAAGTGACAAAAACACGGCAAATTTTTGTTTAAAATGTGAATTTGAACAGAATCCTATCATTAAAACATTGCAAATCTAGTCAGCAGCTCTAATAAAGATAATATAAAAATACAAAGTGAACACAAATCGTGATAAAATCGAAATCATGGGGGGGGGGACTCTGGGTCTTAGGGGCCCAGAATTGGACCTTCCTCCTGTTCATTTACATCGGAAAGAGAGGATTCTTGAACCAGGCCCCTGAATTTCTGTTGACAGGCCTGCAGGGCCTTTAATTTAAGCTAAATACAATAAAAATAGATAAGTAAAAGCATTGCATGAAAATTGAAAATGAAAAAATGAAAATCTAATTTGAGTCATTTCTATGTATATATTTATGTTTGCCTAAGGCCCAGATTTAAAGCCAAACCCTTCAGGCAGAATGTGACCATGAACATGCTCAAAATATCCCCTCAAACCTCACAGAAATGTACTTTTAATAGCGCTGTAGGAGTGCTAGCAGTGGTGCTAACATTAGCATTTCTGCCCCACCCACTTTTGCCTTTTTGGATCTGTGGATCTGTTCTTCTGTTTGGTTGTTTTTTTTTGTTGGAGCATTAACTTGGTTCACTAAGTGGCAAATGCAGAAAAAGTGGCAAATGAAGAAAAAGTCTTGCCTCTAAAAATTATATAAAGTAGATTGATTTGTATAAAATGTTGAATGTACACGACCAACAGCAAGTCACAACGCACCGATTTCCTGGGCGGCTTGAAAACGGCTTTTTAATCCGTGTAAAACTTATTTTCTGTTGAGCTTGTCTGCCCTGTGTAAACTACAACGGAAACAAGATGGCGGCGCCCACGACAACTTCGGGAATAAGGTGAATACCAATATCAGAATAATACAGAATAATAACAAAATTAAAATAAATAAAAAACAAAAAAGTGTATAATCTACAGTGATCACTCATCACACTTTGTATTAAAATCTAAACTAATAATAAAACAAAACAAAAAAAGAAAAGTAATTCAAGCGTTGAAATGAGCTTCCACCGCCGGGTGGCTGGGCGCTCCCTCAGAGACAGAGGAGCTCAGTCACACGGGAGGAGCTCGGAGTAGAGCCGCTGCTCCTCCACGTCGAGAGGAGCAGCTGAGGTGGCTCGGGCATCTGTTCAAGAGCCTCCTGGACGCCTCCCTCGGGAGGTGTTCTGGGCATGTCCCACCAGGAGGCGGCCCAGGGGAAGGACACGCTGGGGGGACTATGTCTCTCTGTGTCCTGGGAACACCTCGGGATCCCCCCGGAGGAGCTGGAGGAAGTGTCTGGGGTGAGGGAAGTCTGGGCCTCCCTGCTTAGACCAGCCCCCGTGACCCGGCCCTGGATAAGAGGAAGAAGATGGATGGATGGATGGAAGTTTCCTTTCCTCATTATGTCTAATACAGCAGGAGGCCCAGTCTAACTCTGCTTCTGCTGTTTGTGTCGATGGAACATTTCAACATCTCATTTCTAAAACATAACTCTGTCCCAGTGTTAATGGTTTATTAACACTGGGACAATGGCATTCTGTTGTATGTATCGAGCCTGCTCTGTGTGGAGGCTCCTATCGGGTACCGGACAGCCCCGGTCCTGGGGCCAGGCGCGCCACCTGCTGGTCCCGTGTGTGAGTGACGTGCCACCGTCCCGTTTCGCCGCGTGGGTGACTCGCCCCATTCGTCTGGACCGAACGATTGTTGATTGTTTGTTATTGTGTTGGTTTTATCTGTAATGACTGCCAGTTAATGGGAGTCGCTCGGCTGCCTCTGTGTACGCTCAAATCACTTCTATTTTCAATTATTTACTTTTAATTATAGCCTAAATGAACGCTGCACGTGCCGAGCCATTGCATAAGAAATTATTATTATTTTTGATTATAATTTTCATGCACAAACAGTTGGTGATTGGAAGGACACTTTTGATAGACTTCGGAAATTCTTCTTTCTCTCAATTTTTCAAGTTGTTTTTCGGTTTGTTGAATATTTTGACCTGTTTTTCCAGATTAAATATTGAAGATTAAAACTGTGTACTTTTTGGGGCGACTCTAAACATCTGCTTTTGTGGATTACTGCACCACTACATACACATAAATAAATAAATCTTTGGATTAGCACTTATTACCAGACTTATGGTAATGTTGGGGTTAACCTACTTCAGTACATTTAAGCATTAGGGGGTTTTGGGACTGTTTTGGTCAGAGTATGATCGTTACTTTTGTTTTACGTTGGGGTCAATTTGGAGACAGATGTTGCGTTCAGATTATGTAACAGTGCTTTGGGTGTTTTGTCTGTAAATTGATGTTAGAAGCAGCAGAGATGATTATGGATTAGAGTAAATGATGGCATGAAAAACAAAAAATTCAAATACATTTCAACTATGCGGTAATTAATGTCCATAACACGGTTAGTTCTGTCCAAAAAAACACATTCAAAAGGTATAATTTACCAGAATGCTTTAAAAACGTATTTAACACATATTCCGCTAAATGGACTTTTTCTCTTTTTTAACCATGTTCTAACTTTTGTTTTTCCTTCAGAAACATCCCTGGAGTTGTATTTAGCTTCATTCACGCTTGTTTCTTTATTCCAAGCTTTGTACAAATGTGAATGTAAGGTTTTCCATGACTTTTCCACAACCATTGCGAGGAATCAATGGCGCCAGCCGGCAACTAGCTGCAACAATAACAAACAAACAGATCAACTATCTATCATCCTGGAACAACTTGAGCAATACATTGACCACTACTTCAACAGCTATTGTGAAATGGACGACAAGAACAACACTCACAACAACACACCTTCCGCGGAAAACAACTCGACGACGCAGCATGAAAAGAAAAGGCAGCGGGTGGCTTCGTCACCCACCTCAGGTACACACACAGACATGCCGTACAATATCCCTCCGGAACTAAGCGACATCCTCATATCAATCGAACACAAACTTTCAACTATGGACAGCAGGATCGCTCTGATAGAGGTGTTGCACAAAGAATTCCAAGCCCTACGCTATAGCTTGGAATTCAGCCAAGAACAAATACATGAACTCACCAAACGCGGGTCTAAATGCGTCTTCAAAAGGAAGACGCATTTAGACCCGACCCACAAGCCCCTGTTCTTCTTCTCATTGAGCTATCCGACCCATGACCTGCATCTCAACCCCACTCGATCAGGGAATCCAACCTGGGACCCTCTGGCTGTGAGGTAAGCAGTGTTGGGCAAATTCCTCAAGAAAAATATTTAGTTCTAGTTACCATTTACTTCTCCCCAAAAGTAACTGCGTTTATAACTGTGTTGTTGAGTGATGAAAGTAACTAATTACCAGGTCAAGTAACTATTCAATGTCCAACAAAACCCTCCAATAATAAACCCACTGCTGCTGTTCAAGTAAAAGTCAGCCTTGTTTTTCCATTAAATCATCAAATGCACCACCAGCATTAGTTACAGGCTTTATACTCTCCCCCACAGAGCTCAAAAGCACCAAAACAAGCAGACAGTCACACCAAGCAGGACAGGACGGTCACCTGTACACACACATACACATTTACCAAACACATACACAACATAACACACATATGCACACTACATGAGCGCTACATGCACTTTGAAACCACTGAACAGCAGCCCCATAGACATTAAAATAACTGACAGCAGTATCCACGTTGGCCTGATGTGTTTAGCGATCTGTAAACTCCAAACGCATGTGGAACTCCTGCTGTTTTCATCTTCATCACAAAGAGTCACAAAATAATCATATATTGTTGGAATATATTATATTAAAAGCTAAAAAAAAAGTCACTTAAGACTTTTTTTTAGCTTTTAACCCTGTTCCAACAATGTTCCGTCATCAAAACACGCCTGGAGTTGCATTTATCAGCCTTAACGCTGTTTTGAGTGACGCTGGCTTGAAACTCCTCTCCGACCACCACAAACACTTCCTGCTGAACTCCCTCCCTCTTCTGCTGTTGTAAATCCTTAAATCATTCTCTCGTTCTACGCATTTCTTCCATCCAAACACAATAACTTCTACTGCTTGGCTAATCGTCGCGTGTCTTAAAGTGATAATGCAATGCCAGGATAGAAACCTTAGCGGCGATGACGAGGACAGAGCTGAGCAGAGTTCCCAGAGCAGACCCAGTGTATTTATTTTACATATTTACTAAACAGGCTTAAAAGCAGCAGCAGCAGTTCACAGCACCCCTCCAGTAGGGACTAGAACCTTTTATAGGGACTAATTGGGCAAATCAATCAAAACTACAGGTAAAACCCAAAAGACTAAACAAAAATGTTAAACAGCTAACTAGAAAAACAGTCTTTATTCACTTTAATAGTTAGATTACAAAAATACAGCTCTTCTTAGAGTTAACAGTGAACCCTTTTCTACCAAGACCAAATGAAAGTAGTTTAAAACTTTGAGCCGTCCCTGCTCTTGTCCATCCAGAGGTCTGCACCGAGACCTGGGCTCAGCTCTGCTCTGTCCTCGTCATGTCCTCTGTCCTCATCATGTCCTCTGTCCTCATCATGTCCTCTGTCCTCATCATGTCCTCTGTCCTCATCATGTCCTCTATCCTCATCATGTCCTCTGTCCTCATCATGTCCTCTGTCCTCATCATGTCCTCTGTCCTCATCATGTCCTCTGTCCTCATCATGTCCTCTGTCCTCATCATGTCCTCTATCCTCATCATGTCCTCTGTTCTCATCATGTCCTCTGTCCTCATCTTGTCCTCTGTCCTCATCATGTCCTCTGTCCTCATCATGTCCTCTGTCTTCATGATATCCTCTGTCTTCATCATATCCTCTGTCTTCATCATGTCCCCTGTCTTCATCATGTCCTCTGTCTTCATCATGTCCTCTGTCTTCATCATGTCCTCTGTCTTCATCATGTCCTCTGTCTTCATCATGTCCTCTGTCCTCATCATGTTCTCTGTTCTCATCATATCCTCTGTCTTCATCATGTCCTCTGTCCTCATCATGTCCTCTGTCTTCATCATGTCCTCTGTCTTCATCATGTCCTCTGTCTTCATCATGTCCTCTGTCCTCATCATGTCCTCTGTTCTCATCATGTCCTCTGTCTTCATCATGTCCTCTGTCCTCATCATGTCCTCTGTCTTCATCATGTCCTCTGTCCTCATCATGTCCTCTGTCCTCATCTTGTCCTCTGTCCTCATCGTGTCCTCTGTCCTCATCTTGTCCTCTGTCCTCATCATGTCCTCTGTCCTCATCATGTCCTCTGTCCTCATCTTGTCCTCTGTCCTCATCATGTCCTCTGTCCTCATCATGTCCTCTGTCTTCATGATATCCTCTGTCTTCATCATGTCCTCTGTCTTCATCATGTCCTCTGTCTTCATCATGTCCTCTGTCTTCATCATGTCCTCTGTCTTCATCATGTCCTCTGTCCTCATCATGTCCTCTGTCCTCATCATGTCCTCTGTCCTCATCATGTCCTCTGTCCTCATCATGTCCTCTGTCCTCATCTTGTCCTCTGTCCTCATCATGTCCTCTGTCCTCATCATGTCCTCTGTCCTCATCTTGTCCTCTGTCCTCATCATGTCCTCTGTCTTCATCATGTCCTCTGTCCTCATCATGTCCTCTGTCCTCATCATGTCCTCTGTCTTCATCATGTCCTCTGTCTTCATGATATCCTCTGTCTTCATCATGTCCTCTGTCTTCATCATGTCCTCTGTCTTCATCATATCCTCTGTCTTCATCATGTCCTCTGTCTTCATCATGTCCTCTGTCTTCATCATGTCCTCTGTCCTCATCATGTCCTCTGTTCTCATCATATCCTCTGTCTTCATCATGTCCTCTGTCTTCATCATGTCCTCTGTCTTCATCATGTCCTCTGTCTTCATCATGTCCTCTGTCCTCATCATGTCCTCTGTCCTCATCATGTCCTCTGTCCTCATCATGTCCTCTGTCTTCATCATGTCCTCTGTCCTCATCATGTCCTCTGTCCTCATCATGTCCTCTGTCTTCATCATGTCCTCTGTCTTCATCATGTCCTCTGTCCTCATCATGTCCTCTGTCCTCATCATGTCCTTTCTGTCCTCATCATGTCCTCTGTCATCATCATGTCCTCTGTCTTCATCATGTCCTCTGTCATCATCATGTCCTCTGTCTTCATCATGTCCTCTGTCTTCATCATGTCCTCTGTCCTCATCATGTCCTCTGTTCTCATCACGTCCTCTGTCTTCATCACGTCCTCTGTCCTCATCATGTCCTCTGTCCTCATCACGTCCTCTGTCCTCATCACGTCCTCTGTCCTCATCATGTCCTCTGTCCTCATCATGTCCTCTGTCCTCATCATGTCCTCTGTCCTCATCATGTCCTCTGTCTTCATCATATCCTCTGTCTTCCTCTGTCCTCATCATGTCCTCTGTCCTCATCATGTCCTCTGTCTTCATCATGTCCTCTGTCCTCATCATGTCCTCTGTCCTCATCATGTCCTCTGTCCTCATCATGTCCTCTGTCCTCATCATGTCCTCTGTTCTCATCATGTCCTCTGTCCTCATCATGTCCTCTGTCCTCATCATGTCCTCTGTCTTCATCATGTCCTCTGTCCTCATGTCCTCTGTCCTCATCTTGTCCTCTGTCCTCATCATGTCCTTTGTCCTCATCATGTCCTCTGTCTTCATCATATCCTCTGTCTTCATCATGTCCTCTGTCCTCATCATGTCCTCTGTCTTCATCATGTCCTCTGTCCTCATCATGTCCTCTGTCCTCATCATGTCCTCTGTCTTCATCATGTCCTCTGTCCTCATCATGTCCTCTGTCCTCATCATGTCCTCTGTCCTCATCATGTCCTCTGTCCTCATCATGTCCTCTGTCCTCATCATGTCCTCTGTTCTCATCATGTCCTCTGTCTTCATCATGTCCTCTATCCTCATCATGTCCTCTGTTCTCATCATGTCCTCTGTCTTCATCATATCCTCTGTCTTCATCATGTCCTCTGTCCTCATCATGTCCTCTGTCCTCATCATGTCCTCTGTCCTCATCTTGTCCTCTGTCTTCATCATGTCCTCTGTCTTCATCATGTCCTCTGTCCTCATCATGTCCTCTATCCTCATCATGTCCTCTGTTCTCATCATGTCCTCTGTCCTCATCATGTCCTCTATCCTCATCATGTCCTCTGTTCTCATCATGTCCTCTGTCCTCATCTTGTCCTCTGTCCTCATCATGTCCTCTGTCCTCATCATGTCCTCTATCCTCATCATGTCCTCTGTTCTCATCATGTCCTCTGTCCTCATCATGTCCTCTGTCTTCATCATGTCCTCTATCCTCATCATGTCCTCTGTTCTCATCATGTCCTCTATCCTCATCATGTCCTCTGTTCTCATCATGTCCTCTGTCTTCATCATGTCCTCTGTCTTCATCATGTCCTCTGTCCTCATCATGTCCTCTGTTCTCATCATGTCCTCTGTCCTCATCATGTCCTCTGTCCTCATCATGTCCTCTGTCTTCATCATGTCCTCTGTCTTCATCATGTCCTCTGTCCTCATCATGTCCTCTGTCCTCATCATGTCCTCTGTCCTCATCATGTCCTCTGTCCTCATCATGTCCTCTGTCTCATCATGTTCTGTCTTCAGTCCATGTCCTCTGTCTCATCATCATGTCCTCTGTCCTCATCATGTCCTCTGTCTTCATCATATCCTCTGTCTTCATCATGTCCTCTGTCCTCATCATGTCCTCTGTCCTCATCATGTCCTCTGTTCTCATCATGTCCTCTGTCCTCATCATGTCCTCTGTCCTCATCATGTCCTCTGTCCTCATCATGTCCTCTGTCTTCATCATGTCCTCTGTCTTCATCATGTCCTCTGTCCTCATCATGTCCTCTGTCTTCATCATGTCCTCTGTCCTCATCATGTCCTCTGTCCTCATCATGTCCTCTGTCCTCATCTTGTCCTCTGTCCTCATCATGTCCTCTGTCCTCATCATGTCCTCTGTCCTCATCATGTCCTCTGTCCTCATCACGGCCGCTAAGGTTGCTATCCGGGCGTTACAGATGACATAACTAAATTGTGTATAGCGTTAGGCGCCATCTGCTGGCTGGATTCACTCAGTAAGCGTCATTGCAGACAGTAAACGAATCCTTTAATTTATTCCATAATAAAAAAATAATTCAAAATTCAAAACACAAAATGGCAACTTTAAGGCATTCAAGAGCATGTTTAAAGGCTAGTATCAACATCATAAACGCATCATATTTTTCCTTTAAAATCCACTTGTTTCCACTCATGGAACTGAAACTCCGAGCACATGTTTGTTGAACCAATGAAATGTCAGGAAAGTGTCTATGCCTGCCTCTCGTGGCTTCTGATTGGTTACTTTTACCGTCAGTCTCTTTTTTTAGCCAATCGCTGTCTCTAATCCACCTGTTCACTTCCCAAACCAGACTTTGCAGCTTCTGAATGAGACGAGAAGCAGAGTCCACTCAATCCTGCTGCAGCTGTGACTCAGAGTTAAATTATGGGCCGCGTCACTCTGACTGTCACTATGACGGGACGGCAGAGGAACGAGGAAGTACAGCCTATTAACCCTAACCCTAAAGAGGAGAAGATCTTACTTTTAAAGATATCCATTTGAAACTTCTCTTGTAGTTTTCTCACATAAATGTAAGAAAAAATTCCATGCAAGTTTTTCATGTCATGCTTTCATGTAGAAATAAGGCATTTTGTGTGTAAAAATGACCAAAAATACACATATTTGGGACATTTAAATCTGGACAAAAAAAATGGACAGAACCAGTTTTAAATGGCTTGGTTCATTTTGTACACATGTTAGTTACAAATATATATGAATATCTTATTCAGTTTTTAAGTGAACTAGATTGGACTGAAAATTGTCCTAAAAATTCAAATTTCTCCCAATTTTTTTGACTTAAAACTTCAATAAATCAGTTTTAGAATTAGATATCAAAAAGTCCTTGTGTCCGTTTGGTCTAAATCTCGTTGAGTCCAGATTGTACAGTTTGGTGTGGGATCTACTTAAAGTCTGATCTTTATGTCTTAAAACATCTTTAGGAGCAGATTGGACAAGTTTGTTGTTTCCACATGAAAGCCCATATGTTGACCAAAAAACAAATAATGAAAAAAAAATGAGTTTCTCCTGTTGTGTGTCGCCTTCATTGGATCACTTGTTACTGATATAGAACACCGGCGTTATATTTAAACACCATTATTCCCAGTAAAAGAGTACACCACCACTTCTACTCATAAAACACAAACCCAGATACTTCTCGCACCTTATACATTTTGCCCATCGAATGACCCCACACTCTCTATAATGCAACACAGTGTCATTCGGCAGAGATTCTTACTTAAATTTAAGCAGCACATTTGAATATTCCTGAATTATTTACCTGTCTGTGGTAACTTTCCCGCATCGTCCCGTCCTTTCGTAGCCGCTAACTTTGCAAACATGCACGAATGGAACTTCAGTTGTATTATTGATGCCCGTGCTGTTGAATCAGATGCTGGATTACCCCAACACGCCGAGCGGGGGTTGTCGGCTCCTCTCTCTTATCTCCCCCCGGTGAGAGCGCTGAGGCGGGCAGCAGGAGCGGAGGATTGTGGGTAATCCCCTGCAGCGGTGGAGGTGGTGGAGGTAGTTCACAGACAGACCTGTGCTGGCCCGAGCCCCCGAGCAGGAGTCTGTCAAAGACCCAAGAAGACTGCACGCTGGGAAAACTCCAGGAATAATAATAAGAAGAAAAAAAGTTGAAGAAAGTTTGAGATTTAGACCCGGACGAGAGGAGCAGGAGGGAGGACGTACTGGTGTTCAGTCGGCGTCGTTGGGATGTAAATTTTTCCGATCACGTTTAGGGCTGGGCGATAAAAATGGAATCATGAGCTGGTCCCTGTGACAATCGGCTATTTTTGTGAAATCGTTGTATTGTTATTGACTGTTTGTGTCTTTAATGCAGCTGTCTGTTCAAACACACTTTTTCTCCTGTTGTTTAGCCTCTGGAGCCTCTGAGCAGATGACTTTATTTACCTCTTAAAGGCCAGGGCTGCACGATTCAATGAAATCGACACAAATCGCAATTTTAATGGATGCAGTTAGCGAATAGCAAAGGCTGCAGTTTTTGAAGTGCAAACATTTCTTCCACAAACAACAAAATGTTTTGCTTTGATTTGAAACAAGCGACCAAAGTGCGACCAGAAGCGATAAAAGTATGTTCAAATGGCGACGAAAATGCGCCTACAAACGCAACTCAATGCACCAAAACGTGACTAAAAGCGACAAAAACACGTTTAAATGTGACAAACACAAATGAACGTCACAAAAACGCAACTAAAAACAACAAAGACAGTTTCAATATGACAAACGCTACTGAATGTGACAACAGCGTGACTAAAAGCGCCACAAACCGTGTTTAAAATGTGAATTTGAACTGATCCTATTATTATCCTATCCTTATCCTTTTAGAGGGATAAGGATAGGATTATATTGCAAATCTAATCACCATTGCACTGATCAGAAAAATCACAATTAGATATTTTTCCTGTCTAATGTAATCACAATCACAATTATGATATTTTTCACTAATCGTACAGCCAATCTGTGCTCCAAACCTACTTACCTACTTATAAGTGTGTCATCAAGTTTACTTTGTCATTCAGAAAGTTTGATTTCATAAAGTTGGTCAGACTGAAGTGATTGTGATCTATTAGACAAGTTGACCTGTACCACCTGGAGCTCCATTGTTCCACTGAAGGAAAAAGCCCCAGTTCATTCTGGTGCCCCCTCCCTGTGGGGAGTAGAAGACATCTCAGGTGGATCTGCTTGTCGTGTCAGTGACATTTAAACCATCAGGACCATCAGGGTTACACGTGTCCTGACTAAGACCAGGGGGCGGGGCCACATTACACCGGTTTTAAGATCCCTGCATTGGCCCCCGGTGTGTTTCAGGATCGATTTTAAGGTTCTTTTACTGGTTTATGAATGTCTTAATGGTCTTGGGCCTTCTTATCTTTCAGAACTGCTTTTACCATATGAACCCTTGGGTCCCTGCGCTCCTCCTTGGCCCCCTGCGCTCCTCCTTGGGCCCCTGCGCTCCTCCTCGGCCCACTGCGCTCCTCCTCGCGGCCCCTGCGCTCCTCCTCGGGCCCCCTGCGCTCCTCCTCGGCCCACTGCGCTCCTCCTCGCGGCCCCTGCGCTCCTCCTCGGCCCACTGCGCTCCTCCTCAGGCCCCTGCGCTCCTCCTCAGGCCCCTGTGCTCCTCCTCGGGCCCCTTGCGCTCCTCCTTGGCCCCCTGCGCTCCTCCTCGGGCCCCTGCGCTCCTCCTCGGCCCACTGCGCTCCTCCTCGGCCCACTGCGCTCCTCCTCAGGCCCCTGCGCTCCTCCTCAGGCCCCTGCGCTCCTCCTCTGGCCCCTGTGCTCCTCCTCAGGCCCCTGCGCTCCTCCTTGGCCCTCTGCGCTCCTCCTCGGGACCTGCGCTCCTCCTCGGCCCACTGCGCTCCTCCTCGGCCCACTGCGCTCCTCCTCAGGCCCTCGCTCCTCCTCAGGCCCCTGTGCTCCTCCTCGGGCCCCCTGCGCTCCTCCTTGGCCCCCTGCGCTCCTCCTCGGGCCCCTGCGCTCCTCCTCGGCCCACTGCGCTCCTCCTTGGCCCTCTGCGCTCCTCCTCAGGCCCCTGCGCTCCTCCACAGGCCCCTGTGCTCCTCCTCAGGCCCCTGCGCTCCTCCTTGGCCCCCTGCGCTCCTCCTCGGGCCCCTGCGCTCCTCCTCGGCCCACTGCGCTCCTCCTCGGCCCACTGCGCTCCTCCTCAGGCCCCTGCGCTCCTCCTCGGCCCCTGCACTCCTCCTCAGGCCCCTGCGCTCCTCCTCTGAAAACTGAGCTCCTCCTCGGCCCACTGCGCTCCTCCTCCGGCCCCTGCGCTCCTCCTCGGGCCCCTGCGCTCCTCCTCGGGCCCCTGCGCTCCTCCTCGGGCCCCTGCGCTCCTCCTCGGCCCACTGCGCTCCTCCTCAGGCCCCTGCGCTCCTCCTCAGGCCCCTGCGCTCCTCCTCGGGCCCCCTGCGCTCCTCCTCGGCCCACTGCGCTCCTCCTCAGGCCCCTGCGCTCCTCCTCAGGCCCCTGCGCTCCTCCTCGGCCCACTGCGCTCCTCCTCGGCCCACTGCGCTCCTCCTCAGGCCCCTGTGCTCCTCCTCGGGCCCCCTGCGCTCCTCCTTGGCCCCCTGCGCTCCTCCTCGGGCCCCTGCGCTCCTCCTCGGCCCACTTTGCTCCTCCTCAGGCCCCTGTGCTCCTCCTCGGGCCCCCTGCGCTCCTCCTTGGCCCCCTGCGCTCCTCCTCGGCCCACTTTGCTCCTCCTCAGGCCCCTGTGCTCCTCCTCGGGCCCCCTGCGCTCCTCCTTGGCCCCCTGCGCTCCTCCTCGGCCCACTTTGCTCCTCCTCAGGCCACTGAGCTCCTCCTCGGGCACCCTGCGCTCCTCCTCGTCCCACTGCGCTCCTCCTCAGGCCCCTGAGCTCCTCCTCGGGCACCCTGCGCTCCTCCTCGTCCCACTGCGCTCCTCCTCAGGCCCCTGAGCTCCTCCTCGGGCACCCTGCGCTCCTCCTCGTCCCACTGCGCTCCTCCTCAGGCCCCTGAGCTCCTCCTCGGGCCCCTGCACTCCTCCTCGGGCCCCTGCGCTCCTCCGGCAGCTGGTTCCTAGTCATTCCCAAAGTCAGACACACTCATGGCAAGGCGTCTTTTCAGTACTCCGGCCCTCGTCTGTGGAACGTCCTGCTGGAGAACCTCAGGGCCGCAGAGAACGTTCAGGTTTTTAAGAGCAGGCTCAAGACCCACCTTTTTAGCTTAGCTTTTGATTAATATTTATTATTTATGCTGTAGTTATTATATTTATTTAATCTATTTGTTATTATTGTTATTTATTTTAGGTTTTGATCTGGATGCTTCTACTTTAAACCTTAGGTCTTAGTTTTTACTGATATTTGTACTCATTTACTTGAATCCTTCAATTTATCGTAGACTCTCCAGTGTTTCCTCTGAGGGGCCCTCTGTACTGGGAGCGGTGGTCTGCTGTGGCTGCTGGGCCCTGGCTCATGGGCCCCTGGTGGAGGTTTGGTTCCTCATCTCTCCTCTGGGCCCTGAGTCTGTGCCCTGTGGTTGTGGCTGTTCCCCTGCTCCTGGTATCCTAGAGCGTGTGTGTGCGGTGTGCATGTGCAGGTGTGTGTGTGTGTGTGTGTGCGGTGTGCATGTGCAGGTGTGTGTGTGTGTGCGGTGTGCATGTGTGTGTGTGTGTGTGTGTGTGTGTGTACATATGTGTGTGTGTGTGTGTGTGTGTGTGTGTGTGTGTGTGTGTGTGTGTGTGTGTGTGTGTGTGTGTTTGGTGGGTGGGGTCTGGTGGTTGTGGGGTGGTTGGGTGGGATGTGGGCGTTTGTGGGAATGTTTTTAATTCACTGTAAAGCACTTTGTGTTACATTTCTGTATGAAAAGGGCTTTAAAAATAAAGTCTGATTGATTGATTCTTTCTCATCAGAGTAAAACTTTCTTCCATCTTTCAATGTCCCATGGTTGTGTCTCTGGTAAAGCGTCCAGTGTCTTCACAGACAGTCCATCAGATCCTCCGGCTCAGAGCTGGGGTCATTTTTTTGGGTCTTCCACTTGACTTTTTTGTTCCATAAGCCTCAGGAACTTTTGAGAAATTCCAAATGACTGTGTTACTGTGTTCCACCTCAGCAGTGATGGAGAGAGGCCCTGCTTATGCAGCTCAACAACACAACACAGTTTTTTTTTTTACTTTGCCATCAGAACATCATGACAGGTGAATACCTGACAGAAAATGGCAATACATTTTTTTGCACAGATTTTGGCTTTTAAAGGCATGTGGTCCTAAACTTTTGATCAGCTGCAGGACAGTCTATTTCAATTTAATTGTTGTTTTCAATAAAACGTTTACTCAAGCTTTTTTTTTTGTCTCACTCCCATTTCCTGTTGCTTATTGAAGCTTTACTTTGAACCTTGTTAAGATCCAACCATTGAAATGTGACTTTTGCCATTTATTGAAATGGCCTTAAACTCTTGATCTTTGTATGCTAAATCTAAACTAAGATTGATATTCTGAAGCGTTTTTACATAATATAAAAAACAGAGATTGCTAACAGACAGACATTATGTTAATATTTCACCTCCTATGGCGGTCGTATACAAAATGACAGATCTAGAAAATCCAAATTCAAAAGTTGCTTGTGCATTGACTTTCCTAACTAACTTGAATGTGTTGTTTCCAACACTGCAGACTCATCCCCCTCCGGCCCCTCATCGTTTCTCCATAAATCTGGCTCTGCAGCGGAAGGAGCAGCGCGGGGGCGTGCAAACAGCAACCGGCTACGCTAATTATTTATCGACTGCAGCTAACGCTAATGTCCGGTTTGTCCCCGCCCACTCCCTCTCCTGCTCATCTGATCATGCCGGGGTCGGAGGTCAAACGTCCCACAGAAGCCATTACGGTGAGCTCCAAGTTCAGCCGCTCTCATTAAAATAACAGCAAAACAGACCCAGGCAGAGGTTAGCGCTAAATGCTAACCCCGAGCTAAAGGCTAACAGTGAGCTAAAGGCTTGGTAATAGATGACGCGACGCAGACTGGTACAGATTGAGGAGGGAAAGTTTTATTTTTAACACACCAGAAACAAACATCTGAGATGAAAAACTGTGTTATTAGCAGCCTTAGTTTTGGCTTAGTTATGGGTTTTATGCTGCGTTCCGGTCGTTCTCAGAGGTCGGAACTCAGACAGTTTATACGTTCCAGTGGTGCAGTCGGAAAAAACTATATTACTACTCAGTATGTCCTGGAACAACTCAAATCAAACTATAAAACCCAAGAAGATGCTCAAATTAACAAAAACATGGACCCAATTAAGTTAATTTAATATCAAGTTAATTATATTATTATAATATCAATGAATTTCTGCTCTTGTTGACATTAGCTCTGTGTAGACGTTAGCAGCATTAGCATAACAATGCATTTATAACTGCAGAAGCTCAACGGTAGCACAGGAGCAGCTTCACAGACAGCAGGGGGAAGCAGAGAGCAACAAAAAAGAATAACCAGCACATCAGTATTTTAACTGTTGGATGTTAAAACTTTGTTCAAGCGCAGGAGCAGCCATGTTGGATTAGCTAATTTGGATAAACTCAGAGTTCTGAAATATAACCTGAGTTTCCAAGTAGGAATTCCCAGAAGTGAAAGTGTCCAGTGTGAACTTACAAGTCAGAACAGGGAAAGTCCGATCTCTGAGGACGGCTGGAATGCAGCATTAGTCCCAGAGCTGGGACAGTTGTTAGCAACACCAGGACTGACCTGTTCTTTCCTCTGCACAGTTCCTCTGTAGCCACAGCTGCCCAGAGGCAACTTATTGTCATATACTTCATTTAGTTCCTCCATTTCTCTGAACACACATTGGTCCCTTTGCTCGCGGTCCCACGCTCTGTCTGTACATGATACGTTTAGGAAAAGTGGAAATCTCAGCACCGTGGCTCAGAGCTGACCACAGAACACAGGGTTCAGCATGTATTTGGAGCTTATTACTTGCTGCCTCTTACACCAACTACAGTGTACTGTGGTAAGAATTTGACCGTAGTACACCGTAATTGGCGCAGGTTCACGTGGGGTAGACACAATAGCACAGAAAAGTAGGCTACTTATCTAATACTGCTCCAGTCCACTGCGGTGTTTGGGAAAAATCGAGTCCTTGCACATTCCTGGTCCTTCTCCTGCTCCCACATCGAGCAGGATCTGGCTGCAGTAGATGGACAGTGCCATGTTGAACTGACGTTCAGTTTGGTTTATCAACCTCACAGCCTAACCTTACTCAAATCTTAATCTAATGATTAATAAATTGACATTCTGATGCAAAGGCAGAAAAACCTTCTCTTTTTGAACGTGGTGGGGTTGTTGAGCTGCATAAGCAGGGCCTCTCTCCATCACTGCTGAGGTGGGACGCAGTGAGACAGATATTTGGAATTTCTTAAAAGATCCTGAGGGTTATGGAACAAAAAAAAGAAAAAAAGTGGAAAACCCCAATAAATGACCCCAGCAGTGAGCCGGAGGATCTGATTGACTGTCAGATCCTCGACCCAAATGAACCTTAACCATGTCCAGAGCCAACCATCGAAATGTGACTTTTGCCATTTATTTAACTGGTCCTAAACTTATGATCAGGACTGTATGTTTTGTTTTTTGCCACAGGACGTGCTGGACTGGAGCTCCACTCTGGACAGCGTCTGCTCTCATCAGTCACATGTTTGATGAATCCTGTTTAGTAAGTCCTCTTCCTCTGAGCTTCAGAGACGTTCTAAATTTCAGCATTCTAAATAGGGTCTAAACGTCCCAGATTTATGACATCATGGTAGAGCTCTGCGATCCTCTGAGCTGTTTTTAAGGTCCATGGACTTCCTGTTGAAAAGGCGACATTTCTCTGTAACAGCAGCAGATTGTCATTGACGTGTTTTTATTTTTGAAACGCGACTATGTGAAGTTTTTATAATTCTACATGTATAATGTATAATGCAGCATCTTATTTTTTAGTAATCACAACAAAGTACAGGGATGGGGGCGGGGATAGGAGGTAGGTGGAAACAGGAATTCAAGCACTCGAGCCTCTGTTGCAGGACAAAACAGGATTCACTCAAACGTGCAGGAATCAATCCAGAAAAGCTGTGTGTGAGATAGATAGATGAGGAAACACTGCTGTGACGGGGTTAAAAGCTCATTCAAATTGATATTATGTCTCCTTTAAGATCTATAACTCTAGATTCCACTGTAAAGGTAACACGTTTAAAGGATAATAACAGGACAAACCATGCAAATGTGTCCTTTAACTGCACAGGACACAGTGACAGACCCGACAGCTCTACTGCTTCAGCTCAGTGTTATGGCCGACAGAATGAATGCGTTTTTAACGACCACATGTAATGAATGCAGCGTCATTTTGGATGGACAGACAGGGACTGGACAGGGCAAAGGTCACGCCTGTGTTGGAGGGAAAATGGATTCTACCAAAACAAAATGAATACAAATGAAATGAGAGTCTTAGGATTTCTGTTCAACGTCTCAGAACATGATGGATTTTCACCACAATAAAGTAGATAAATGGTTGTTTTAGCTGCGCAAAAGTATTGTGGGTGAAGTCTGTGCACTGAAACAGCAGCTATATCTGTATTAAAACCACCAACCTAACGTTTTAATTCTGTTGAGTAAAATATTTTACACCGTATTTGGCAATGTCAGAGTTTTTGCTGAATAAAACTAATTAAAAACTTAAGTTTGTGTAATATGTGATGACTAAAATGTGACTGAAAGTGTAATCCAGAGCTATTCAACTAGCCTGGGGCCGGCCCACAACCATCTTCAAAATATAGAAAAGGTTTGATCTGTTGTTTTTGATTTAGTCTTGGATTGGATCTGCTGTAGACCTGGTTTAGTCCTGGTTTAGTCCTGGTTTAGACCTGGTTTAAACCTGGTTTAGTCCTGGTTTAGACCTGGTTTAGTCCTGGTTTAGTCCTGGTTTAGTCCTGGTTTAGTCCTGGTTCAGACCCAGTTTAGACCTGGCTTAGTCCTGGTTTAGTCCTGGTTTATTCCTGGTTCAGACCTGGTTTAGAGATGTTTTTTTCTTGGATTATTCCTGATCTAGTCATTTAGTCCTAGTCTTTAAAGCCTGGGGCCGGCCCACAACCATCTTCAAAATATAGAAAATGTTTGATTAGTTGTTTTTGATTTAGTCTTGGATTAGATCTGCTGTAGACCTGGTTTAGTCCTGGTTTAGTCCTGGTTTAGACCTGGTTCAGACCCAGTTTAGACCTGGCTTAGTCCTGGTTTAGTCCTGGTTTAAACCTGGTTTATTCCTGGTTCAGACCTGGTTTAGAGATGTTTTTTTCCTGGATTATTCCTGGTTTAGTCGTTTAGTCCTAGTCTCGACCTGGTTTTTTCCTGGTTTATTCCTGATTTATTCCTGGTTTAGTCCTGGTTTAGACCTGTTTTAGTCCTGGTTTAGACCTGGTTTATTCCTGGTTTAGTCCTGGTTTAGACCTGGTTTAGACCTGGTTTAGTCCTGGTTTAGACCTGGTTTAGACCTGGTTTAGTCCTGGTTTAGACCTGCTTTAGTCCTGGTTTAGACCTGGTTTGTAAAATAATACTATAATTAAGATAAATATTATGTGATTCAAGCACTTATTTGCTCATTATCTCATTTAAGATTGTCATTTTTCCAGTTTAATGCATGGACCATGAAGCAATGCAATTCAAATATCTCATGTTTTAAATATGTAAATACATAGACTATTATGGATTAATTGACTAAATGATCATGACTTTTGTTGTCTAGACTAAAAAATAGGCTAAAAATTATTATTGGGCAAAATCTTTACTAAACCTATGAAGATTTTGTATTTAAAGAAAAATAGTTTGACAAAATCAACCTTGAACATAACACATCCACAGCTGAAGACTATTTCCATCTATTCTATTTTCAATGTTTAGCCCTTTCCTGAAATCTGAAATCAAATACAAAAATCTAAAAAATAAAACGAATTAACAAAAACATTTTTCACTTTCTATGTCCTTTCTTCTTGGACAAATGTTGCTCCACCTGCTCCTTTTGATCCCTTGCATCCAGCTTCCCGACGGCACAGAGAGGAGCAGCTGTCACTAACAGCATTAATAACACGTCTGATTCAGGCCCAATACCAAATCTGAACATCTGATTCTGAAATGACTTTTTTTCTGCGTTTTAATTTGCAGAAAACTGAATCGTTGCTAATTTGATCCACCAAATGTTAGCATCTCGCCGCAGTGGGTAACTTTGATTAAATATTGATTTGAAAGGGTTAGTGTCTTTAGTAGAATTGATTTTACCTGTTGTGTTTATTAATGGATTTACAAAACCACATTATAGACTGCACGCCGGTCGATCAAGTACTCCAGAGTACAAGTACTTTTCCTGCCATCAGAGACGCCAAAGGTTTAAGGCCAGACGCTGCCGGTGAAGGAACACATCTTTTTTCCTATTGAATCTCCTCCTGTAGTTTTTTTTGTGTACATTTTTTCATGAAGTCGTGTTTTCATGTAGAAATAAGGCACTTCATGTGTACAAACGGCATTGCACATATTTGGGACATTTCAATCTGTAAAAAGGGTAAAACCAGGTTTAAATGTTTAAATGCTTTAAATGTTCATTTTGTTACATATATTCGTTACAAAAACTGACTGAAAATTTGCAGAAAAAATGTAAATTTCAAGTTTTTACACTTAAAACTTTAATCATACTAAGAATTAGATATCCACAAATCCCTCTGTACGTTTTAAGTAAACAGAAGTAAATCCCTGCCCTCTGGTGCTTTTTAATTTTCTCAGTTGCAGGCTTACTCCTCATAATATATTCCTCATACATTTTTTCCTATAATATATCATCTTTACATTAAAAAAAAGAATATAATCATTTAATTTATTAATTTTCAGTTTAATTAATTTTTTTTGTGTACATTTTGTGTTTGAGTATCTTGTAAAGCCAGCACTTCGTGACAAAATGAAAAGATTTTACAGCCATAGTCAAAGTACAAAAAGAAGTAACACAAGACAACAAGAAGTACAATCACATACAAAAAAACCTTTCATGTCGCCAAATATAAAAAAGAGTTATCTTCGGGTTGGCGTCAGGAAATTTGCAAGTCTGGTTTTCCTCTCAGAAACAGCAGAGGGCGACGGCGGGGGCTTCAAACGCCCCGAAAATACATTTACAACAAAAAAATGTTACTTAGTTCCACTTTAAGGTCCGATACTTGTGTTGAGGATCGGTTCTCTCATCGATGTGATTCCCGTTTGGAGTCTGCCAATTAACCAACCAGAAGCAGATTACAGAATGGCCCCTCCCACCGCCACAAACACGCACACCACATTCACACAAGACAAGGGGGTTTGAAGTGTGTTGCCTCGGGACACAACAGCAGCGTGCGCCGTCCTGCTCCCGTCGCCCGGCACTGGCCCTCCCTCTCGATGGCCCCGGGTCCCCCCACACTCCGCCTCTCCTCTCACTCATTTGGTTGGGCGGCTGAGGGTCAGGTTTGTGGTATTTTGCCGTTAGCCATGTGCGTCTCTGCTGCCCGGCGCACGCCCCCCTCACTCTTTACACATTCAGCGCCACATCCCCAACTTTTCAAAGTCCACGGCTGAAGACTGGGACTCCGGCTCTGGTCCAAGCGCAGATTAAATGGATATGTTCTGGTAAATCCACTTTTTGGAGTTTACTTTGAGTCCCGACGTGGGCAATAAAAAGTTGTTTCTTTATAAAATGTACTCAGAGTTGTGTTTTGTTTCATTAAATACTTCAAATTTTCTCCGACGCCCACAAAGCCCCGCCCATTTCACAAGGCAGTCTCATTACAAAAATAACAATAAGTACGTAGTATGACAGCTAGGGTCGCAACAATTAAAGGTGCTGTGTCTGATTTTTACTGTTTTGAAATGTGTGAAACAGCACTAGTTCATGTGTCAGATTTTTTGCATATAATGAAGTAAAATCGGTACAGCTCCAGCTCAGACGTGGGAACGCCCTTGAACTGTTCATGACGGCAGCAGGTTCAGTTCGACTCCAGAGTTTTCTCAAAGACAAACGAGATGGTGGTGAACTTCCACAAATCATCTCCTCAACTCTTACATGAGTCATTTTTGGACCTCAGTTCTACATTTTTCTCTCCACTTCCCCCGGGGAGTGGAGACTGTTTCAGACACTGCGGCGGCTGCTCCAGTGACGACCCCCCCCCAACCCCATCTGTCTGGAGGATCGATCTCTACACTGGAGGATCTATGCGCCACCCGCCTGGAGGAACTCCCTCAACCCTGTATTAGCCACACCTCGTCTGCCTGGACCAACTCCCTCTTGAGTGGTTCTGGCTCCACAGTCCAAGTGGATGCGTCAGTCCTAGTTCATCTGCAGCCTGTCCGTCCGTGGGAGTAGGATCTCTCCTTCACTGTGGTTCTCCCCGAGGTTTCTACTTTTTCCCATGGGGTTTTTTGTAGTTTTTCCTCGCCGAGAAGGAGGGTCAAAGGACAGGGGCATTCTGGGACAGTTATCTGAACTGCTTTTACCTGTGGCCCATCGAGGCAACTGTTGTTGTGATTTTGGGCATTATAAAAATAAATTGATTTGATTTGATTTAATTTTATTTGATTTGATTTGACATAACCCTGTATTGTCCTGCAACTGAGGCTCAGTGCTCAGAAAAGTCCTGTTTTCACCCACCCCCTATCCCCGCCCACATCCTGTACTTGTGATGATCCGAAAAATGAAGACTCAGAAAGATACATTTGGGGATCTAAAATGTAACGTTAACATTTAAATGACAGTCTGCGGCTTGTCAGAACGAAATGTCACTCTGAAGAGGCGGGGCTTATCGGTTCTGTAGTTTTGGAAGTCAATGGACCTGTTTCTATTATTGAGCCGTGTTCGATCAATATTGTGGTTTACATTGGACAAAATGTAAAATGATGGTCTACTTATGTTATAGTTTAATACCAAGTACCCGCAAAAAAGCATAAGATATCTCCCTTTAGAATAGTTATAAACCTTTAAAAAAAGAAAACATTAACATATGAGGCCCAACAGTGCTTTGTGCTTTACAAGACTCTCTCATTCCTCACTCTCTCCACACTCCATTATGGAAGATGTACTTCTATAGAACCAAGGCTGCCACTCTCCCTCACCACCACCAATCAGTGTCTTGCCCTAGGACAGTATGCAGTAGTTTGACATTCAGTCTGTATCATTGACTGCTTCCGTTCTCATGCTCTCTCTCTCCTCCATCTCTCACTGTAACTCTTCCCTCCCTCTTTCTCCCCCATCGTTCTTTCTCTATCTCTCTCGCACTCCTTCTCTCCTTTCTCAATCATTCTTCTCCCTCTCTTTTAGCGCTGTTTCTATCTCTTTCTCTTCTCCTTCTTTCTCTCTCGTTCTTTATTTTCCCCCTCTCTCTCCCTCTTTGCTTTCCTCTCTTGTTATTTTCTCTCTTGTTTTTTTCTTCTGTTCAACTCTCTCTCCTCTCTCTTGTCCTATATTCTCGCACTCTACCGCTCTCTCTTGTTCTTTCCTCGTCTCACTTTCTCCCCTCTCTCTCCCTCTCTCTCTTGTTCTTTATTCTCTCTCTCTTTCTCTCTTATTCTTGTTCTTCTGTAGCGTCTGTGCACTCTCCCAAACCTGATTACGTCTGCTGTGATCCGTCTGCATTAGAAACAACACACATTCACAGACAAGAGACAGAGAGAGCGGACTGATGGGAAATACACAGGAAATGGAACAACAAAACAGAACCTAGCCAGGACCGAAACTGAACCAGGACTAAATGTGGTCTATACCTGAACTCAACCTGACCACAACTGCAATCCCGAACTAAAACAAGACGGATCGAAGACAAATGAAGTACAACACGTCTAAACCAGGGTCTAAAAGAGTATTTGAGCGCACGGTGGGTCGTTAGTTGGTCATAACTTCAACAGGAGAGCACAGAGAGATAGTGCAGAGAGAGAGAGAACACAGGAGAGAGTGCCAAGAGGGGGCACTGAGAGATAGCACCGAGAGAGAGTGCAGAGATAACGTCGCAAGACAGAAAGTGCCGAGAGATGGCGCCAACAGAGAGCACCAAGATATAGAGCTGAGAGACAGTGTCATGAGAGAGCTTCGAGAGAGAAAATGCCGAGAGAGAGAGAGAGAGCATCAACAGAGAGCACCAAGAAATAGCGCAGAGAGAGCGGGTCAAGAGAGGAAGCGCAAGAGAGAACGAAGTGAAAGAGAACGCAGAGTGAGTGATTGCAAATAGAGCGAGAGAGCGCCAAGTGAGACTTCAAAAGAGAGTGTAGAGAGAGGGGGGGGGCAGAGAGAAAGAGTGTAGAGAGAGTTAGTCCAGAGAAAGAGAGCAAGAGAGTGTCGAGGAAGAGAACATGCCAAGTGAGAGTGCGCAAGAGAGAGCGCCAAGAGGTGGAGCTCAGAGAGTTAGACCGTCAAGAGAGAGCACCGAGAGATAGCGCAGAGAGTGGCAAGAGAGAGACAGAGAGCGAGAGCGCAGAGAGAGTGCCGGAGTGAGCACCAAGAGAGAGGAGAGCTAAGAGAGAGTGCAGAGAAAGAGAGAGCCACAAGAGAAAGACAGCGCCAAGAGAGTGCTGGAGAGCCCATCAAGAGAGAGAGAGAGAGAGCTAAGAGAGAGTGCAGAGAGAGAGAGAGAAAGAGCCACAACAGAGAGTGCCAAGAGAGAGCACAGAGAGAGAGAGTGCCAAGAGAGAGGAGAGCTAAGAGAGAGTGCAGAGAGAGAGAGCCACAAGAGAGAGAGAGTGCAGAGAGAGAAACATAGTTCAGAGAGAGAGATAAGAGAAAACAGTGTGAGAGAGTGCAGAGAATGAGAGCGTAACTTTCAGATTCAAGTCAAAAGTAAGATAAAGTCCGTAGTAAAACACGACTAAACCAGGAGTAAAACAGTCCTTCACTACATACTTCCACACAATCTTTTTCAATCTTTCCCTGTTGTTATCTTTATTATTTAATCTGGTCTTTTGTTCTCCCTCTCCCCAGACGCCTCGCCCCCTCCCTTCCTGCCTCCCACACACGTGACCTCTGACCCCGGACACATAAAGCATCTGGACTCATCATGTCCGTGACGCAGATGAAACGGTAAACCCCAATAATCCGGGAATTACACCGAGCGCACCGACCCAACAGCGGATTACCAGCGAAATGAACAAAACCAACTCAGAGGGCTTAGGGTCGTGTCAACAATCAGCCTTTTAAAGCAGCACTCAGTCACTTTTGGGCTAAAAACATACCAACAAACGATAAAATGTGATATGTTATGGTTTTATGGCTCTTATTATCCATATTCTAGGACACAGAAATGTTTTAGTTTATGTTATCGATCATTTTAAGTAGACGTTATGCAGATGACATCACAGTATTCAGAAGTGTAGCAGTGAGCGGCAAAATTATTATGAAATTTTCTCCTGTAACTATGAGAGCTAAAAACACAACCAAACTGTGAAAGAGCTGATACAGTCTAAAGACAAATCTAAAAGTTTACACCTCTGCTTCATATTTAGTCTGTACCCGACTTCTAAAAAAAGAAAATCTCTACTTGTAAACAATGAAAAAACAATACATAATTGTGTTGAAGCTGCTCTACTCCGAGCTCCTCCCGTGTGACTGAGCTCCTCGGTGCACGGTGGCAGAGCGGTTAGAGCTTCTGCCTCTCAGTAAGGAGATCGTGGGTTCGAATCCCAGACCACCCCAACATCGTGGTTTCGAATTCTGAACCACCCTAACATCACACGATCTCTCTGGGTGGAGTCTGCATGTTCTCCCCGTGTTACCGTGGGTTCTCTCCGGGTTCTCCGGCTTCCTCCCACCGTCCAAACACATGACTGTGTAGGTTAATTGACAACTCTAAATTGTCCCTAGTGAATGAATGTGAGAGTGAATGGTTGTCTGTCAATGTCCTTGTCCTCTGTGTCAGCCCTGCGACAAGTTGGCCACTGTCCAGGGTGTACCCCGCCTAAGGCCCAAAGTCACTGGGATAGGCTCCAGTCACCCGTGACCCCTAACGGGAATAAGCGGTAGAAAATGAATGAATGAATGAAAAAAAAGATAGATAGATAGATAGATAGATAGATAGATAGATAGATAGATAGATGCACTCGGTTAGGTTTCACTTTCATTTTCTCCATATTTTGTATCAAAAGCAGCGCTGCGAGTGCTTTTGGCGTTTGACACATTTATTTCGTGTTTACCTGAGTGAAAAGGAGGATTATGGCAGGATTATGGCAAAAACTGGAGAATATTTCCCTGCACCTTCACGCAGAGTCCGGCCACATCTTTATCCACGCTGGACATCTTTATCCACGCTGGGTTTTAACCACATCAGATTTACTGTGAGAGAACGGACCTGGACCAAGCAGGTGATTGTGGTGAAGTTTGGATCACACAGTATTATCCGTTTGGTTTAAATTTCACGAGGACACTGCAGATTTGGATTTATTATGAAGCACAACACAGACTTTAGACACAAAGCACTGGTGACACTATTTTCAGGTGGAAATAGAAGCAGCTCTGGACCTGCTGTTTCTCCATCTTTCTGGTACCGTAAGATGAGACTCTGTGCTTTGTTTGAACCTGGACAACTCACGTAGCACACTGTTTGTGCCTTTGGTTTGTGGGCGGGGCTAACTGTTCAAACTAAAACGTGTTCCTGTCTTTCGGTTCAAAATCAGGTACAGGCCCTTTAAGAATGTCGTTTAGAGCAGTGGTCCCCAACCCCCGGGCCGCGGACCGGTACCGGGCCGTGGATCAATTTGGACCGGGCCGCACAACAAATAATTAATTTATTGTCAGAGTCTGAGCGATCATTTATTTTGAAAAAGGACCGGATTCTCTAGTCTAGGATACATAAGAGCTTAGATTCTTGGCCAGAACCCGACCCGCATCGGGCCGGGTTCGGTCTACATTTTCCGCTCTGCTGTCGGGCTGATTTGGGCGGCCCAGGGGCAGAGACGGGCACGTGCGTAACATGCGCTCCACATGAAAGAGCGCGTGAGCAGCCAGTGCTGTGTTGTTTTCCTCCTCATCCTCGAATAAAGTGATTAAAATATGTGACGTGAGAAAAGACCTTAATGAAAGCGCGGCTGCTGCACGAGCGGAGGAGAGAAAAAGAGAGAAAGAGCAGCAGGAGAAGAGAGAGAGAGACGAAAGGAGCGAGGGAGAGAGATCATGTGGGCCGGCGTCAGCGGAGGAACAGGCGCGTCTGGGACAGGAGGCGTCCCGTTGGTGCAGGTAGAACACTAAACACTTGAAGCCCTGTCAGGCGCTTATTCTGCCGATAAAACTCTGCAGGAACTCAGTTTACGTAACTCCGGTTCTACACGTGCGCGGACCCAGGTCGGGTTCGGACAGTATCCGCGCGGTCCCGGGTCGGGTTCGGACAGTATCCGCTCGGTCCCGGTGGTTCGGACAGTATCCGCCGGTCCCGGTCGGGTTCGGGTCGAATCTTGCAGCAAATGACTCGGGCTCGGACAGTACGTGCTCGGGCTCGGCCGGGTCGGGCTTGAATTTTTGGGGCCGATCGATGGTTACATCTCGGTCATTTGAGCTAAAATTTAACCCACAAGCAACAAAATGAGTCAGAAACAAGACAATACCAGGAATCGTACGTGAATCCTATGGCGCTAGGCAATGAAGCTTTCAAAGCTGCTTTGCCACTTAGAGACCAAGCACCCTGGATTAAAAGACAAGCCCCTGGACTATTTTGAAAGAAAAATAACAGGTACACAGTGGATTCACGTTTATTATGACAAACGCCCCTCCCCTACCGGGCCGCAGTAAAATTGTCAAGCGTTGACCGGTCCGCGGTGATAAAAAGGTTGGGGACCACTGGTTTAGAGTCTGTGTGTAGTGCAGGTAACAATTATGTTTATCCAAATACGATTACGATCATTTTTTTCCGTCGACTAGTCACAATTAATCAAAAAATCCTTGCAGTCCTGCGCGAAAGTAGCTCTTTATTAACCAAACAACGAGCAAGTTATTACGTTTTTTTTCCCGTTTGTCATAACTGTGTCCAAATGCCTGGAGTAAAAGAGCATACATTGAGAAGAAATTGTTATTGGAGCTAAACGGGTCAACTTGAGCTTCCCATTCTTTCTCTGTCCACTTGAATAAATAGGTTACACTGGAAATGAACATCTCCTAATCCTGTTTTAATCCTATATTTAATCTACACATATAGATTGGGACAGAGTGACAGAGTTAGGGCTAAAGAGAAAGAAAGGCAGAGGTAGAGAAGGAAAACGGAGATAGAGAAGAGCTTTTATTAATTAATGTTTCCAAAAGTAAATGTTACCAACTTCTGTCTTAATTGCTCCCTTCAAAATGTTAAAAATAGATTGAAAGACACACAGAAAGAGAGAGGTGAAGAGAACGGTCGGAGTGTTAATCCGGGCCATTAAACAGCTGGAGTCGGTTGAATAATGAGAACATGCAGATGGAGTTAATCCCTGATAACCTGCCGCTGCTAATCCACATTAAAAACATGTATTTTTAATGACCACCAACTGGACACGGAAATAATCTATGTTTATTTTTGCAAGATACCTGCTATTTTTCAGTTTTTAAAATTTTGTTTTTTCATGTGATTTAATGGCACGTTCATTTATACTTTATTTTTATTCCTTGCACAAAATGATCGGTGTGTAATCCTAGATTTGGTCCAGTTTAGTTTTAGTTTAGATTTAGTTTAGCTGGTTTTAGTCTGTTGTTGTATTTGCTAGTTACGGCTATAGATTAGTCCTGGTTTAATTCAAGTTAAGTCTAGGTTTAACTTTGGTTTAATTCTAGTTTAAATTTTAGCTCTTGTTTAACTCTGTTCTAGCCTTGGCTGTTTTAGTCCTGGTTTAATTCTGGTTTAGTCCTAGTTTACTTCTGGTTTAGCCCTGGTTTACCCCAGGTTTCACTCTGGTTTAGTCCAGGTTTAATCTGGTTTAGTCCTGGTTTAACTCTAGTCTAGTCCTGTTTGGTTTAGTAACAAACTAACTCTGGTTTAGTCCTGGTTTAACTCCGGTTTAGTCCATGTCTAACTCTGGTCTAGTCTTTGTTGGTTTAGTCCAGGTTTAACTCTAGTTTAGCCATGGTTCAAGTCTGGCTAAATCTGCTTTAGTCCTGGTTTAACTCTGGATTAGTTCTGGTTTAACTCTGGCTTTATCCTGGTTTAAGTCTGATTTAATCCTTGCAAAGAACGATTTCCATTTCTTCATCCAAGTGTATCAATCAATTAATGTCAAGACTGTCCTCATGTGGTTAATTTCTCCTGCTCCTCTGACAGCGCCTGAATGCACCGCGGACACTTCGAGGTCTGTTGATAATGTAGGTCTCCTCAGAATCGTCTTTAATCTCTTCACGTCTGAATGAGCAACTCAAAAGCACTTTCTAATCCCGTCTAATCCGCGCGGGTTTCGGAGTGCCTGTCACTTCAGTGTTTTTAAGAAGAACAGCACAGGAGCATTGTGGGAAATCAAGTGAGAAAATAAATGTAGTTTTTGAGGATAAAGTTAGCCCAGATGAAACTGGATCTGAGAAATATCAAAGGTGCACGATGTGACTTATCAGGAGGAGTGCCTGCCATCTGCCTCTCTCCGTGGAGATGTTATTGCTTTGCCATAAATGCACTCAATGTCACAGTTTGACTTTAAACGTATCTATTTCCATGAAGACCAAATTGAGCAAACAACACAAGTGTTTTCTTAATCAATAAAGTTTAAATCGTACTTGAATTATACCACTTAACCATGAGGCCGATCTCAGCAATTCACAAAAGACTTTTAGTAATTCCAAGTTTGTTGTTGTGAGACGTGGCTAAAACTATAGTAAACGGGAAACTACTTCCTGTTTCTGCTCAGCTTTTTCTGCATTTATTTCACTTTCCTGCAAAACATCTACACCACGTTTAAATCCAGGGCTATTCAACTTAAAGGACACATATTTTGCTACAGTGACTTTTTTAAGCTTTAAACCCTGTTCTAACAACGTTCCATCATCAAAAACACACCTGAAGTTGCATTCAGCTGCATTCACACTGTTTTGAGGAATGTTTATTAGAAAATCCTCCCCCTCCAAGCGTCATAAACACTTCCTGCTGAACCCCCTTGATCTGGGATGTTTGTTCGGATCATTCATCACGAGAATCTTCTGCTGTTTTTAAGTCCTTTAATCACCACCAGACTCGTTCTGAGCGTTTCCTTTGTTTGCTGCTCGTACTAGCTTGATAATAGTGTGTCGCACATTCGCATTAAAAAACGCATAATATTTTTACGTTAAGGCCCTGCGGCCAAATCAGGTCCTTCAAAGGTTATGATCCGACCCACAACCCATTTTCCAAAAGTACAGGACACATTTTATCTCTTGTGGTAAAATTGCTTTAGTACTGGTTTAGTCCTGGTTCAGACCTGTCTTAGAACTGGTTTACTCCTGGTTTAGTCCTGGTTTTGTCCTGGTTTAATCCTGGCTTAGATCTGGTTTACTTCTGGTTTAGTCCTGATTTAGACCTGGTTTAGTCCTGGTTTAGTCCTGGTTTAGACCTGGTTTAGACATAGTTTACTTCTGGTTTAGTCCTGGTTTAGTCCTGGTTTAGTCCTGGTTTAGACCTGGTTTAGTCCTGATTTAGTCCTGATTTAGTCCTGGTTTAGACCTGGTTTAGTCCTGGTTTTGTCCTGGTTTAGA
Source organism: Rhinogobius similis (assembly GCA_019453435.1). Classification (NCBI taxonomy): domain Eukaryota; kingdom Metazoa; phylum Chordata; class Actinopteri; order Gobiiformes; family Gobiidae; genus Rhinogobius; species Rhinogobius similis. The sequence goes on along the minus strand of CM033627.1, from coordinate 33,494,952 downwards.
CCTGGTTTAGACATAGTTTACTTCTGGTTTAGTCCTGGTTTAGATCTGGTTTAGACCTGGTTTAGACATAGTTTACTTCTGGTTTAGTCCTGGTTTAGATCTGGTTTAGACCTGGTTTAGACATAGTTTACTTCTGGTTTAGTCCTGGTTTAGATCTGGTTTGGACCTGGTTTAGACACAGTTTACTTGTGGTTTAGTCCTGGTTTAGTCCTCATTTAGTCCTGGTTTAGACCGATTTAGTCCTGATTTAATGTGGCCGTACCTTCTTGTGTGTGTGTGCCTGTGCGTGCGTGCGTGTGTGCGTGTATGTGTGTGTGTGTGCGTGTATGCGTGTGCATGTGTGTGTGTGTGTGTGTGTGTGCGTGTGTGTGTGTGTACGTGTGTGTGCATGTGTGTGCGTGTATGTGTGTGTGTGTGCATGTGTGTGTGTGTGTGTGTGTGTGTGTGTGTGTGTGTGTGTGTGTGTGTGTGTGTGCGTATGTGTGTGTGTGTGTGCGCGTATGTGTGTGTGTGTGTGTGTGTGTGTGTGTGTGTGTGTGCGTGTGTGTGTGTGTGTGCGTGTGTGTGTGTGTGTGTGCGTGTGTGTGTGTGTGTATGTGTGTGTGTGTGTGCGTGTATGTGTGTGTGCGTGTATGTGTGTGTGTGCATGTGTGTGTGTGTGTGCGTGTGTGTGTGTGTGTGTGTGTGTGCGTGTATGTGTGTGTGTGTGCGTGTATGTGTGTGTGTGTGTGTGTATGTGTGTGTTAATGGTAGGTGGTGGTGGGAAGGGCCAATGCCGCAGATTGACAGCCTCACTGCAGTCACTCTGCCCCAGGACAGCTGTGGCTGCAACAGTATCTTACCAACAGCGAGTGTGGAGTGAATGAGACCTGGTTTAGTCCTGCTTTAGTCCTGGTTCAGTTCTGCAGATGTTGTTAAAGTCTTTTGTGATACATTTTTCTCATATTTGAAAAGCGTTGGACAGGTTTTTGGCACAGAGGACAAAACAACCCCAAAAATATGGCTCTTGATAAAATAAAGTTGAAAAGACCTGTTTTAACCTCTCTTTATGTAATGCACTGGCTTTAGATAATGTTAAATGCATTATGCACCGGAAATATCATATTTTGGGTAAGAAAATATGCTGATAATAAAACTGTTTGACAAAAGCATCCTTGCTGATGTCAATATGAATATTGAAGTCACCAGGAATAAGAATCAGGTCATATGAGAATTTCTGATAATAACTCCAAAATTCCATTATGAATTCTTTTTTTACGGTTTGAGTAAAAAGAGTGACAGGGCTAAACAGATCTAGTGTTTGAGAAGAAAGCAGCGACACCAACACCTTTCCTGTCGTTGAAGAAGTTTCGTTAATACTTTATTTTTACTATGTTTTTTACTATTTGGGTTTTTTCTATCCTATTATTTTCTCACACTCTCCCAGTCGATAGTCTTGATCCTCATTTGAACAGCTTCATTCACACAGTACATTTTCAAGCCTTTCAGACCTTTCTCAGGCCATTTAAAAACTGCACAATTTTCCTAGTCAATAAAAAAGTAATAAAAGACAAACGGATTCGACACACAGCGCAGACCTCTGAAGACTGATTTACATTTGCAAAATCCACGCTGCACTGTGTCTCTTACACCTGATGCCCTCCCGCTGAGCTGAGAGACAGAGGAGCTGGCACTTCATTATCAGGAGAGCTTAATTTTACAGTTTTATAAATACTTACAACTGAACTTTTATCAATAATTAAAGTCAGAGCAAGAATACATTGTGCTGAGAACATTATTGTGCCCCAAAGTTTTAAAACAACAGTACTATTCCTCCACCTTGTTGTTGTTGGTGTTGTGTTACCAGGGCATTCGACAGAAATTTGGAGGCCCGGGACAAGAAGCCTCACATGGGCCTCCCTTCAATACAAATGACTAGGAAGAGGGTACAATTATGCCCCCTAAAATCTTGGGGCCCAGGACAATTGACCCCATAGTTTTTAGTCAATGTGGCCTTTTTTTTTTTTTTTTTTTAATCTAACCCTGGTTTAGCCAGCCATGGCTCAAGTCTGGTTTAAATTTACATCTGGTTCAGTCCTGGTTTAACTTATTTAATCCTTGCAAGACTGATTCCATTTCTTTTTCCAAGTGTATCAGTTACATTATGTCAGAATTGTCCTCATGTCACTAATTTCTCCAGCTCCTCTGACAGCACCTGAATGTACCGTGGACACTTCGAGGGCTGTTGATAATGTAGGTCACCCAAGAATCGTCCTTAATCTTAATCATTCTCATTTCTTTTATCTTTTTTTTTTCATTTAATTTTTTTTGTGCCGAAAACTCACAACAACAGTTTGCTCGATGGGCCACAGGTATAAAGAAATTTAAATAAGAGAAGAGAATTTAGCAAATGGATAACCCAGAGCATACCCTATCGTTGACATTTCCTTCCACTACTTGAACTCCTCCACTTGAAGCAAGGACTCTCCACCCACCCGGAGAGGGCAAGCCACCTTTTCCCGGTCAAGAACCATGGCCTCGGATTTGGAGGTGCTGATCCTCATCCCAGCCGCTTCACACTTGGCTGCAAACCGTCCCAGTGCTGCAGGTCCTGGTTTGATGAAGCCATCAGGACAACATAATTTGCAAGCAGCGGAGATGGTTGAATGCCTTCCCCAGATTCACAAAGCACATGTGGACTTTTGGGCAAACTCCCATGAACCCTCGAGCACCCGATGGAGAGTATAGAGCTGGTCCAATGTTCCACGACCGGGACGAAAACCACACTGCTTCTCCTGAATCCGAGGTTCGACTATCGGTCGGATTCTCCTCTCCAGTCCCTGGAATAGACCTAACCAGAGAGGCTGAGGAGTGTGATCCCCCTGTGGTTGGAACACACCCTCCGGTCCCCCTTCTTATACAGAGGGACCACCACCCCGGTCTGCCAGTCCAGAGATACCGTCCCAGACCGCCACGCGATGTTGCAGAGACGTGTCAACCAAGACAGTCCCACAACATCCAGAGACTTACAGGTTGAATGGAGGATTTCTTGCCGATTTGAAAATGTGCGACTGATCTCCTTTTTTTGAAAAAGCGCATGCGCAGGTTCCCCCTCCCTCCCTCCCTCCCCGTTTCTCCTGACTGAACGCCTACCAAACCTCGTGCACAAGCACGCCCAGCAGCGCAGCTCCATGTGCATTTGTTTACAAGACGATTGGTGTCGCTATCTCACGACAACCTCCGCGAAGAAGATTTAAAAACTTTCAAAATGTATAAAAAAAAAAAGAGTCAGATAAACAGTTGTCCAGCAGAAACTTTGCAACGGAGGCATCAGTTGGAAGCCTGTTTTGCGCTTTCAATGCTCACCAGCGCGTAAACGATTCCCCCAGAATAACACGCGTTTTGTTTCTTTCCTCTGCAGACTTTCGTCTCTTCTGTGAAAGCTTGAAAACAGTCTTTCTCTTTCGTCCCTCAGCCATTTCGGTACTTCGCGGATGAAAGTTTAGACCTACAATGACAGAACTCGCCGCTAACCTCCTGCTACATAAACACACTAGCATATCAACCACGCATGCACGGCCAAGGGAGCGAGCGTTTCCCCTGGACGAGCCTGCGGGCGTGCACTAGCACGCAGAGAATGATTGACACCTGAGCGGACCAGTTATTTGTACTACCCACGAGGAAATTAGATTCTGATTTGTTGCCCGAAATCCTCCATTCAACCTTTAAGATACTCAGGACGGCTCTCATCCACCCCCGGAGCCTTGCCACCAAGGAACTTGCCAACAACCTCATTGACCTCAGCCAGGGTGATGGACGAGTCCGGCCCTAAGCCCCAGCCTCGACTTCTTCCTCTGAAGACATAATGGTGGGACTGAGAAGATCCTAAAAGTATTCCTTCTACCGTCAGTTCAGACAGTTATCCACCCGCACTAAACGGTGTTGGTGGAGTACTGCTTCCCCCTCCTGAGGCGACGGACGGTTTGACAGAATTTCTTTGAGGCTGCCCGATAGTCCTCCTCCATGGCCTCCCCAAACTCCTCCCAATTTCGAGTTTTTGCCTCTGCGACCGCACAGGCTGCGGTACACTTGCCCTGCCAGTACCTGTCAGCTGCCTCAAAGGTCAAAGGTCAAATTTATTTGTATAGCACATCTACAACAAGGTGCCCAAAGTGCTTCACAGGAACAACAAGGTAAAATACAGAATACAATAGTACAAACAATAAATAAGACCAATAAATAAAAACAAGAACATATATTGCATAAAGTGCAACTCAGAATCTGGCTATTGAAGGCCAGTGCAAAGAAGAAGGTCTTCAGTAACTATTTAAAAATATTAAGGGACTGTGCTGTTCTAATGTTCACTGGCAGATTGTTTCATAACTTGGGAGCAGCTACAGAAAAAGCTCGGTCACCTGGAGTCTTTAGGTGAGTTCTTGGGAACTTGGGAGTTCCACAAGTCAACAAGGCCTGATAGGACGATAAGACATAGGAGTCGACCATCGACCTCTGGCTTAGAGTGTCCTGGTGCCACGTGAACTGATGGACACCTTTGTGCTTGAACATGGATTTAGTTATGGACAAGCTGTGACTAACACAGAAGTCCAATAACTGAACACAGCTTTCAGGGTTCAAATCGGGGGCTGTTCCTCCCGATTACCCCTCTCCGGGTGTCACTGTCGTAAACTCCAACACATGACGGCTGAACTTTGGGGCTATGAGCCCACACCAGCCCGCTGCCTTTCCAGAAAGGCAAAATGGAGAAATGGAGTGTCCAGCCCCTCTCGAAGAGACGGGTTCCTGAGCCCAGGCTGTGCTGGAGGTGAGGCCGACAGTAGGTGGGTCCACAGGAGGATGGCCTCACGTCGCTCATTCGGGCTATGCCCAGCCGGGCCCCAGGGGGAAAGGCCCGGCCACCAGGCACTCGCTGTCAAGCACCCACCCCAGGCCTGGCTCCAGGGCCCCGGTAATGCCAATCCGGGCTACGTAATTGGCCTCGTTGATTCACTCATCATAGGGGGCTTCTGAACCACTCTTTGTCTGACCCGTCACCTGGGACCTTTGCCATGGGTGATCCCACCAGGGACCTAGGGACTAGGATCTTTCGGGTGCACAAGCCCCTCCACCACGTTAAGATGACAGTTCAAGTAGGGGCAATTTATTTTGATAAGGCGCTCAGATGTCATGCATAATTGTATTTAGTCTCTCAAGGACTTTACTCAAGCATTGTATTACAACAATCTATTTTTGTTGTAATAAAATGCACTGTGGTTCAGGAAAGTCCTTGAGAGACTAACTATAATCATTCATGATATCTGAGCGCGCCATCACCATTTTAAAAAAGATGAAAATCATTGTTCACATGTTAACAAGTAGTTAACAAATAAAACTAGTGATTATAATTTGCTGTTAGAGTACTACATTGTTGTAATAATAGTTGTTGGAAAAACAAGCTGTACTGTTTCATAATAAAAGCTGGTAGCTACAGCCTTTAAATTTGCGGGTTATTATTAGGCGTATGTTGAAACCACAGAGTGTATATTCTAGCAAAAGTGAATGAAAAAATAACTAAAATAAATAATTCATATACAAATGTATGTATTGGGGCCCACCAAGTAGGTTTGTATCTGGGGCCCAGAATTTGGTGCTATGCTCCTGAGTTTGAGTGAAGTGTTACAGTGAAGGCTTCAGGTATATGTTAAGAGCACACGCTTGACATCCAGGCAGCAACAGTGACTGGTCTGAGGGCCACAGTTTGCTGCTGGGCCATGGTCTGGACACCCATGAGTTATACAAAGTGAAATATCGAGTCTGAAATATTATGGAGAAAAAAAAGACTCTTTAAAGAATCATGAACTAGCACTTTTTTTTAAACCAAAGAACACGGTGTGAATATTGTGCTGTTGAAATGAAAATCTCAACACAGTGAGAGGCTTACCTTAGAGCCATGTTGTGCTCTTACTAGTAATAAAAAAACTAAACCGGATCCAAACTAGCGCTCAGGGACCATCAATAAGCCATAATAAATTAACTAGATGTCTAGAACTTTCTACAGCACTAACCAGTTCAGCCCAAACACGATCAGCAGCAACAACCAAACAAAGGAATCAAGTCCAGGGCATTTCAACTGGATTTTCCTGAGGATTTTTCGTATGGTCTAAAGCAGGACTAAACCAAGTCTAAACCAGGACTAAATCAGGTCTAAAGAACTAAACCAGGTCTAAACTGTAACTAAACCAGGTCTAAACCAGGACTTAACCAGGTTTAAACAAGGTCTAAATCTGGTGTAAACCAGGACTAAACCAGGTCTAAACAATATCTAAACCAGGTCCAAAAAAGGACCTAACCAGGTCTAAACCAGGACTAAAGCAGGACTAAACCAGGATTAAACCAGGCCTAAACCAAGCCTAAACCAGGTCAAAACCAGGATTAAACCGGGCCTAAACCAGAACTAAAGCAGTGCTAAACCAGGTCTAAAACCAGAACTAAACCAGGACGAAACCAGGACTAAAACCAAGACTAAACCAGGACTAAACCAGGACAAAAAACAGTTCTAAATCAGGACTAAACCAGGTCTAAACCAAATCTAAACCAGGTCTAAACCAGGTCTAAACCAGGACTAAACCAGGTCCACACCAATAACAAGAGATATCCACGATATGTTCTTCTTAAAGACAAATGAAATGGGAGATGTACCTTGTTGACATGTTTCGGCTGAAAATACATCTCCCATTTCATTTGTCTTTAAGACAAACATATCGTGGATATACCAAAAGAAGACATAATGAAAGTTGTTGGAGTAATCACAAGAGATATTTTCTATATTTTTGGCAGATAAGTTGAGGGCTTGATCATAGCTCTTGGTGGGCCTGAGCTGGGTCCCGGGCCTTAAGTTGAATGATGTAGTCTGAAGTCATGTTGAGTGAAGTGGTCGCTTGTCGCAGCACATCCTTCAGTCTGGGCTCCCCTCCTGCAGTCGGGGCCCCTGTCTCGCTGCTGTCTCACTGCTGTCAGCTGTCTGTGTGCACCCGGGCTCGCAGCACAGACAGGAGACGGGCTAATTAATTGTGCGCTGTGACAGGTGTTCTCTCCGACGTGACAACAGCGCGGCGTGAAGCGTTCAAGGTGTGCGCACAAATTAGTGACATTTCTATCAGTTTTTATATCACGCTTTAATAATAATGCTCTTACTTTACAAAGTTTAGCACAGCCAGACTTGTGCCCCCCGAGAGGCCGCGTTAGCTTGTCAGTGCTGTAGGCGTGTGGGTTTCTCCACAGGAAAATTATTAGGAGACTGAAAAAGATAGTTCTGTGTAGCTGTGTGTTTAAATTACTAGTACCACTACTTCTACTGCTACTACTACTGTGTACTGTATGCTTAACGATGATGTACCTAACATTTAAAAATGTGAACAACAGAGCTAGTTCTTCTGAAACTGTTTGCAGATTTGCACATTTATTTCTCATGCGCAGTGCATTCCATGCATCATAATTTTTCACTGTGCTGATAGTAAACACTTTTCACTGCTTTCAGAGGCCAGAGCGTTCTTTACCTTTACAGTAAAGCTAGCAAACAGTACCCTTTTTTTCAATGTAAAATCTATTTTGTTGTATAAGCAGCCACTGTGCGCTGTCTACATTAATAGATGCAATTGCAACGCGTTAAGAGGGCGTGGCCTGCTGTGGGCGGAGGAAACAAGAGAAACCAAGACCTTTTCTGACAAACTATGTCTTTTAAGCACAACTAATTCAAGACCAGTAACACTCGAGTCTTAACGTGACGTTGTTGACCTGGTGTTTCCTCACAAAAAACAGATTGTTCTGTAGATGTTAAAACACAGCCAGCGGTGATAGCATGTGGTAGCTTTTAGTTCATAACTAATGTTAGCATTCTTGAACAACTGTACACTCTCAGAAAAGCAAGTACACTATTGTTCCTCTAGGGGTACCCTGGCTTGTCACTGGGGCAGTACCCTGTGAAGTCCACATTTATGGACCCTTGTACAGTGATCCCTCGTTTATCACGGGAGTTGCGTTCCAAAAATAACACGCGAAAAGTGAAATCCGTGAAGCAGTAGTTTTATTATTTTACAATGCAATACTGAACAATGGAATGAAACCAAAAATCAAAACCTGTTTCAAAGCCCAAAATTTGTTTAAAACAATAATTTTAATATAGTAATACAAGGTTGGAAACATTGTCACTGGGGTATTTCACAGTCTGTGCCTCTTCGTCCCGACTCCGCTCCGCTGTAGCGTCTGTTTCTACGTTGTCGGCGCAGAGCGTTTCTTCGACATTGTGGGTTTTATCACAGAGAAAAAAATGCAAACGTAAAGTTGGCAGAATGTACAGAAACGAAAGCTGTTGACAAGTGAAAAACCAATACAGTACAGCGTCAATATTTTATTTCTAGACAACAGTAAAGCCCCTGAGCCAATCAGGATTCAGAGCACAATGCACTGTAAAAATATCCGCACTGTAAAAAAAATCCGTGAAGCAGTGAAGCCGTGAAAGATGAAGCGCGATATAGAGAGGGATCACTGTATCATAGTGGTGGCTCACTCTGTACCTTTAAATGCCCCATTAGGCAACATTAGCGAACCCTCTGTGCTTCAAGTCTGAAACTTTGAGGTACTTTTTAAAAGTCTGTTTGTACCTTTTTGAAGTTAATGGTACATTTATGTGTTTTAAAATCTGGATTGTACCCTTTTACCATCCACTGGTTCAAAAAGTATCTTAAAAGTCCAATAATTGTCCACAAGGTCACATTGTTCTAGATCTGTATCTACGGGTACAAAAATGGTCTCCTAATGTCCCTCTATTTCTGAGAGTGTGAAAATAGGACTGCTCAGCCACCACCACTAACCCTCTCCATGTCTCTGTGTTTCTGTATTTGCACAATGAAACTGTGAGTTTTAGGAGACTGTTGTTGAACAGTGGGTGAAAGAGCAGCTCTGACATGAGTGGATTGTTTCCCTCACAGGGGTCTGTTTGTGAGTGTTCCCTCGAATGCTAACTGTACTGATCTATTACAGAGTGTTTTATCCTCTGTGAAGCATGTGCCTTGTTAGCATGCTAATGTTTGTTAGCTTTACTCATGCCCGGGTGTTGAAACATGACCCACAGACAGTCCTGGAGCCACTGGCCAGTCACAGCAGTGCCCCTCACACACAAAATCTGGACAAAGTCTGACCTTTGTGAAGGCTGGAGGTCCCTGTCAGTCCCTGTCAGCAGAGCACCAGCAGTTTGCTTTTACTTTGCGCTGTATGGGAAAAATTCTTTCTGGACAGAGGAGGATTTTTTTCTCTGCAGTACCATTGGACTAGCCTAACCTTTTCAAGGTTTAAGCCAGCAATACCATATCCAGTTAGCTGAATAGAACCAGAACCAGAATAGAACTTTAACGGGAAAGTAGTTTTAAACACGTGTTTAACTTTCATTCATTCATTTTCATTTTCTATTGCTTATTCCCGTTAGGGGTCGCGGGTGACTGGAGCCTATGACTTTGGCTCCTAAGGCCCAGTGACTTTGGGCCTTAGGCGGGGTACACCCTGGACAGTGGCCAACTCGTCTCAGGGCTAACACAGAGAGACAGAGACATTGACAGACAACCATTCACTCTCACATTCATTCACTACGGACAATTTAGAGTTCTCAATTAACCTACACAGTCATGTCTTTGGACGGTGGGCGGAGCCCGGAGAACCCGGAGAGAACCCACGGTAACACGGGGAGGACATGCAGACTCCACCCAGAGAGATCGTGTGATGTTAGGGTGGTTCGGAATTCGAAACCACGATGTTGGGGTGGTGCGGGATTCGAACCCATGATCTCCTTATTGAGAGGCAGAAGCTCTAGCCGCTCTGCCACCGTGCACCCCTATACTTACTTTGAGAAAATATTTAACAGTAAATAGGTTTATATTAGTGGTAAAAGTTTGATCAAACAAGAAAAATAAAGTTCCAAATTGATAATTACTCCTTGTCCTGCTCCCCTCACCTCTAAAGCTCATTTATTTTTCGATGCTACATTGATAATTGCAACCAAATAATATAAAACATAATATAAAACACTTATAATGGACTTTAATCAACACTTATCTGTAAGTTGTGTAAAGCATTTAAAAACTTTGCGGTGAATAATTAAGATATAAATACAGCCAGCATTCTGTCTCCATCATTTTTATCGGTGGTGAACACAAACACAGCTGTTCTCAGGTCTGCTGGGACATGCTCGGCCTTACTTGCATTGATAAACCCTTTCTGAATATATTTTAGGAGAATATTTTTGGCCATGGCCTGAGGGGGGCGCTGACCAGATCATGGGCTGAGCAGATATGGGCGCCCCAGAGGATTGTGGGTAGAAGGCCCTGGGGTGCTGGTACAAAGGCAGAATGGAGGAGAACGCCGCGGGGAAGAGAGGAGAGCGGAGAACATAGAGAGGGCCTACAGGCAGCAGAGGAGGGGGTCAGGAGGAGCTGCACTGGACAGATCAGACTTTATACTGATATCATATGAAGCCAGGGCTGGAGGAGCTGGCAAAACCACACTACCTCATATGGAAGTGTTCTCTCAGCTCTGTGCTCGTGAAGGGCTGGAAGAAAATTCACAGTGTGTGCTTTTTTTTCACTTTAATTGACTATTTTGGTTAGGGATGCACCTATCTGGCTTAAACAGATCCGATACTAATTTCAATACTTGGGCTTTAAGTATCTACCGATTCCCGATATCAGCCGATACCTCTGTACAGACTGAAAATAGCATTTATTTTCTTCTCTCTCTTAAACTCTTAAATTAATCCAAATGTGTTGTGCAGCTATTCTTTATCCTTCACCTAACGACAGAACAGCTTTATGTAACAAAACCTCAAACATCATGAGATGTTCTGGACCAAGAAAGTCTTAATGAATCAATTAAAAGGCCCAACCAAGATATCGGCTAAACCGATATTCTGAAGCCAATATCCAATTCAACCAATTTTTTCCCTATCAACACCGATATTCGATACCGATATCGGTGCATCCCTAAATTTTGAAAGTACAACAACTAAAGTAAGTAACTTAATTAAAAATGCAATGGCTCCTTACACACATTGCCATATCTGTATTTCACAGAACAAGCGGTGGATGTTCAGGGATATTATTTTTGAACAGTTTTTTAAAACATTTGCGTCATGTATAACTTTTAGACCGTCTCAAGTAAGTGCAGAGGAGTGGGTGGTAGGTGAGCACATACATTTTCTGAACACGACATGTTTGGCCTGACTCTGTCTCCTTCAGACTGATTTGATTTAGAGTGCTTTGAAATACTTTTTTTAGCGTCTGTGCGTTTCCTGTCTCTAGGTCCAGAGGCAGAGCTCTGCTACGTGAGCAACTGATGTCTCCCAAACATTAGTAGTGTTTTATCAAGAAATGAAATCTAATTTGTACCTTAATTATACTTTTGAATCAAGGGGCCAATCTCTGTGATTCACAAAAAGACATTTAGTAATTTGTTAAAGTTTTTGTTGCTGCGAGACGTGGCTAAAGCTAGAGTAAACTTCTGTCTTCTCCTCAGCTCAGGGTCACCAGGTCTCAGCGGCCAGACCGGCACAAGAGCGTCTGAAAAACCACCCAAACCGGCAGAACGTCTGCTGCAGCTGTACTTTCCTCTGTATCTATGAAAGCAGTGCTCCTCTGGTGTCACAGACTCTCACTCTCAAACACAAGCTCCACAGAGGCTTTGGACATGAGGATTTGTCACTGAAATTCAGGACTTTCTTTAGTTTTATTCAAATGTATCTATTTTACATAATTTACATTACATTTTACATGGAAAATAGCTCTGGCCAAACCCGCGGACCATAGTTTTGAGCCGCAACTTTTTCTCCTTATTCTGGAAGTTGCTGCGGACGCCTCCATCTTTTTTCCGTTGTAGTTTACATGTGGGACGAGCTCAACAGAAAATAAGTTCTACACGGACTAAAACGCTGTCCACCCAGGAAATTGGTGCATTGCGACTAATTTTTTCACGTGTACATTAAATATTTTACACAAATCAGTCTACTTTATATATAACTTTAGAGGCGAGACTTTCCCCTCGTTCGGGGTTCTCACCAAACCGGAAGTGCCTTTTCTACAGGAGTGTGGATCTGTGACAAAAAGAGGCAAAAGTGGGCGGGACATAATAAGGTGAATAAGACCGTCCAAGTCCGCACTTGGCAACACTGCCTCAGCTTTTTCTGCTTTCATTTCCTTTCCCTGCAAAGCCTCTACGATGTGTTTTAACCTCTTTTAACCTTTATGTAAGGCACTGGCTTTGGATAATGTTAGATCATTATGACCTGGAAATATCATATTTTGGGTCTTGGCGCAAAGGCTCTGCGTCGATAAACAGGAAACAGCTGTTGCTAACGTGCTCTGCTAGCTTTGTTTAGCTAAGCATGTGGCTTTAAAGTCTATATGACAGGTTCTCAAAATGATCTAATTCTGACTTAGTTTGGTGGGAGGGCATCTGTGGCAATTATTTACAATAGCTTTACATCTGTGAAGTTGCAGTTTGTGAAGAAATGTAGAAAAATAAAAGTTTAAAATAACAGGAAGTGATTGAGTTCTAAAATGGAATCCCTCCACCTGTGATGTCATCAAAAAGCGACGTGTCATTGAAAACATACATACAATTTACACACAACTGACACAACCTTTTGATACTTTAAAGTGCCATTCAACACAATAAGGTTGTTAGTGGCTATTACTATTTTTAAAATCATAACTATTGTGTCATTTATATGGGTTTTGGTCCCTATTGTGAAAACGGTTGCTAGGTAACAGTTGTAGAATTACCTCCACCTATGTCAGATTTGCTGCCCTTGTCCAACCAAGAAATAACATTATAAACATTACAAAAACAGCTAAACTAGGGATAAATGGGCAAAATGTTTAGTAAAATCTTCAATATGTTGACTGTGTTTTCGTGAAATGTGTCGTCTAACCTGCCATATAGACTTTAACATATAAGTTAGCATCAGCGGAACTACGGCGCTTTATTACAAGATCAAACCAGCGTTTGGAGAGAAATTGTTTTTGTCTGTTTAAATCTGCTTTTGCCGTCTTCTTTGCACCTGAGTTCTCTCTCATCCAATCATCTAAAGCGTTCCAGGAGCCAAAAGCGACCCAGACCACTTTGAGAGCTAGTTCTTCTCAGGGCCTGCCTCCAAACCCTTAAACAGGCCCAAAAGAAGAGTCATTCTTTCCCAGTGTTTAGTTTTTGTCCCATTTAAAGTATTTTTTCTAAATTTTAATCATGTTCCAGTTTTGTTTTGTTTTTGTTTATTTTTTCCATATTTTTTTAAACTTCCTCTCCAATTTTCAGTCAAAAGTGCGTCATCCGATCAATCTGAATCACTTCGCGCTTGCGCTGTAGGAGCAAAGGCAAGGCAGGGGTGTTTGGAGGCCATTTGCGGTTTTCATCTCTTCCTTTTTATTTTTTTCAGGCAGCCACATTTGTAATCCAGGAGACAAAAAAATTAGCGAATCAATAGCCCACTCTTTCTAAAAGCCCCGCGCCAGCTCTTCTTGGCTCGCTCACAGTCCTGTTTGATTTAGACATGTTAATTTGAAGCTCAGGTTTATTATTGACGTGAGCTGGTCCCATTAGACTGGATTATGTGGAAAATCAGACGGATACTCGTGTAAAAGAACATTATGGAAAAGACTAAAGGGTTTCTCTGGAGGGTTGTTTCAGAAGTGAAGCGATGGAAATGATTAAAGACGTTGTGTGTTTGATTTTTACACACAGTGAATGGGAGACTATGCACTGACATAAATATAGCGAGTTAGTGTTTTATGTTTATGTCTTTGATTTTACAAGATATAATTGACAGACAGCCACGCAAAGATATCAGGAGTCTAACCCACACCCTCCGCACTGAGAGGAGACACAGCCAGAGGAAAAAAACAAAAACAAAAACACATTGTGGTCAGTTTGGGCTCTCAACACATCGGCTTTCAGACAGAAACAACAAACCTGTCCAGTTTGCTCTTAAAACTCTTTTATTCTTCCATTGAATCCACTTCATCCATAGATTTCTCTGGGACATTGTAACTTCACAGGCCATTTTCTTAAAATGCGTTTTTCTCCCTCGACAGGTTTTAACGATTTTGTAATTTTGATTTTATTTGGTGTATTAATACGTATTGTACATAAAAATAATTGTCTTACACCAATCAAGTCATGGTTTGTGGAGAAAAGCTGAAAAATATGTTTAAAATTACAGGAAGTCCAAAACTGATGACATCACACTGGGGAGACTCATTCTAGCCAAAGACTTTGCATAATTTACCCAAAATAAACAACTTATTTTACCCTTAAAACATTAATTCAACAAAATAAAGGTGTTCACATGCATTTTGATTTGTCAGACAAAAAAATCTCAGACATTAGCAGAGTTTTAGCCCAGTGTGCAAAGTAATTTGTTAGTGTGATGTCATCATTTGCAAACAGGAAGCGATATTGCAAAACTAAAAAAATTGATAAAATTGATAAAATGTACAATTATTTTTAGCAAAACTCTAAATATATTTATCTTAACTGTATTTTAGTTTCATGAGTGGTCCAACCTGTCATAGACCCTTTAAAGTAGATCCCACAACAAACTGTACAATCTGGACTCAACAAGATTTTGATGAAATGTACAGGTTTTTTTTATATTAATTCTTCAACTGATTTATTAAAGTTTTAGGTTTAAAAAAATGAGGTGAAATTTGAATTTTTTGGACAATTTTCAGTCAAATTTAGTTTACTTTAGTGTGATAGTCATTGAAACTATATATATGTCACAAAGACTAAATAATAATAAATAAGACAGATCAAACATTTCTTTCAAATTCTGAAATTTGATTGAGAATTGTTTTGTTAATCGAATTTGGACATCAAAAATGGCATCGAATCCCCATGGACTGAAATATTCACACCCGCACTATATACTCAGTCGATTTTTACTTTCATAGTTAATTGTTAATTTTATGCATCCTTTCTTTTATATATTTTGCTACTATTTTATTCATTGTTATGTGTTGCACTTCATCGCCAAAACAAGTTCCTAGTTTGAGAATTTTGTTCACTGACAATAAAACCTTTTCTGATTCTGAAAAGTGTCTTGCCTAAGGACACAACCGCATTTCCTCCAGCTGCCCGGAACTGTCTTAGACCGTGCTGAGTCTTTATTGAGTACTAGAAAAACCTGAATTAACAAACACTATCATCAAAGAGAAGAAACTGTGTCTTTTCATAATTCAGATTGACTCCATTGCAGACATTTCTTATAATCTCTTGTGTTAACCATAAATGCACACTTTAATACTTCGATGTTCTGTTTGCAGGAATGCCACGCCGACTCCACCAGTGCACTTTGATATCTGGGCTACTCGAGCTTGATTATAGTGATTACAGGTGTGAGAACGTAGCGCTAACCACACAACGGGATGTTAACAACACGCTAACAACATGCTAACAGCACGCTAACAAGCTAGAACACTCCCATTGTTTTGCTGTTATTGCTGTACAGGTGCGAGGGAAATTCAATTAAGGTTGAAATCTCGGAGGAGGAAGAAAACACGAACACAAAATGGCTGACGAGTGTGAAGAAGGTGGTGTCAAGGGGAAAATGTGCAGGAAATGTTATGAATGTTTGTTGTTAGAGCACAGGAGAGCAGCTTTGTCATGTAGATATGTTTTCTTCTGGTCAGACAACTTTGTGAGTGAGATGTTTTTACCTTATTGACATGTTTTGGCTGCTGTCTGCGAGCCTCTTCAGGACTGTCACTGGTCTTGGTGGTGACGTGTCATTTATCAGCTGATATTACTTCCTGAGGCGTGGACCTGGCTGACCACGCCTCCTGCCGCCCGGTGGTCTCTGGAGAAGGGTGTCCCATGTGTGAGATAAAAGGAAGACCCCTTCATCTTGGTGTCTGTGCCTCGCTTCCTGATTTCAGTGGCCTCCTTGATCCAGCGCGTGAACTTGTTGGTTTCTATGACCCGAGCCCCGTCCCAGTCCACGATATGATTACCCTGCTCCAGAGACCACTGGGCTGCAGGAGGCGTGGTCAGTCTGAGCGGCCTGCCAGGTCTGGCTCAGTTCTGAAGAGGGTGCAGTTAGCAGCCCAAACATGTCAAGGTAAACACATCTGACTCACAAAGCTGTCTGACTAGAAGAAAACATATATACAACATAAACTGAAGACAAGATGAACGTTACCGAAGTAAAGGAGAACAGCTTTGACTCCAAAACCCTGAGTCAGAGCTAGAAAGAGGACAATCTCCTGGTCAAGGTCTGTCCCACTCACTCACACAGCAGATTCATTCACAGGGTATGTGGGTGAAGTGTCTTGCTTAAGGACACATTGACAGGTTGCATTAGATCCACTGCTGTCCCACTGTGACACCTGGTGGTCCAGCGGTCTCCCATCCAAGTACTGACCAGGCTCTGTCGGGCTTAGCTCCTGAGATCAGACGACATCGGACGACAAGCACATATCCATCCATCCATCCAGGACTTATTTGAGGCTTCACAGGATTGATTTTAAGATTTCGCTGATGGTTTTTTAAATATCTGAATGGGCTGGCTCCTCTTCCTCCTCCTTATCTCTTGTAGCTTCTGTCTGTCCATGTTTCAGCAAACCTCATGATCTCAGACGTCCCGAGGTCACGGTTAAAAACTAGAGGTGACTGGGCTTTCTCTTGGCAGGTCCCAGACTCTGGAGCAGTCTTCCTCTGGGCGTTAGAACAGAGGCCTTCCCTCATTCCCACTAGCTTTCAGTATCTTTCAGTTTTTAAATAAAGTGCGTATGGGCACGATCGGTGTACCTCCTGGCTCCTCTAATCTGCAGCAACTGAGCCACTCACTGCTACGCTAACACTGACTACACTGCTAGCAGCTACACTGGACTGAAGCTGGTGGTATTATTTCCATCTGCAAAGTTCATTTTGATTTTATTTATTAATTTGAGCAACATGCAAGTTCTGTTCTGTTGTGCTGCAGTGGTGTATTTATGCCCCAAAAGGAGTAGGAAGAAGTGTAAATTCATAAACTTTATAAACTTTCCGTTGCTCTTTTTCTTTGACCGCGTTCATTTGCTTTTTTGGTTCGATTTCACATTTTAAAATTGTAATAATAATAATGGATAATGGATTGTCCTCCAGCCCAGATTGTTGTTCTATGAAAGCATTTTGTCAACTGCAAAGATGTATTCTGCAGCGTGTCGATTAGGGCAGAGGTGGCCAGACGTTTTTTTCTCACAGTTCTCAAAATGTTTCATAACAGGAAGCTGAAACCCATGAACCGGTCTGAATCTGAAGACCGGCTCAGGTCTGAGGAAGGGTCCAGCTAGGTAGGACCCAACGAGAATCCTTGCTCCGATTGAGAAGAGAAGAAGAGAAGACTTCTGAACAAACTACTAAAAACAAATGCATGTTTATGATTCTTCAACGTTCAAATCTCCATTTCACTTACCATGGTTCATTGTGATAGTCTCTCTCCCACTCTGCTCTGAAAGTCTATTTGACCCTCTTGACTCCGTTTAAAAGCGCGTGCTAGCTGCAGTGATTAGCGTGAGTGAGCTGTACTCTATTGTCTGTAAGTGGCCGAAGCTTTTTTCTCGTCACGTTTTGAAGCGCTAAGAGACTTTTAGGTCGCCACATTCACACAATTACAGTTTTTGGTGTTTGAGTGATGAAGAAAAGGGTTGACACATGAAAACGCCCGGAATGGAGTCTATAAAAACTCCGCAAAAACAAATGACTATGTGTTAAAAATGTGACTTTTCTGGGGACGCTACAATCAAAGAATGAAAACTGTACGAATACGAATAAAAACTGCATTATGTTGGATTGCAAAACGACTGGTTGCGCTCTTTCTGCTTTATTTTGGCCTGTCATCATAGTGCCAGTGTCAGCACAATCAGAATATTCATAAACATATACACTTATCACTCACCAGCAGAGGCAGAAGGGCAGGGGTTCGGACTTTTCCCAGACATGGGCTGATCATCATCCATCAGAGTTGTCAGCAGTTCCAGATTTTCTCCTGTAGCTGGAATGAGTGACAGGCCCAGAAAGTTAGACCTTTTAAAAGACAGACAAGGTGGGTAGGATGGTACACTGCCCGGCCCAGAACAGTAGTCGCGACAGGAAATAAAGGTCCCACGCTCTAATATTTATTTGGACCACCTTTAGCTTTGATCACAGCACATATTCACTGTGCCAATTTTTCGATAAGCTTTTCCAAGGTCAAAAGATTTATTTTCACCCTCATTTTTCCGCAAAATCTTGTATTGATGATGGAAGAGTGTCACTGCCAACGTCTTCTCCAGAGCATCCCGAAGACTCTCAAGGGACAGATCTGGACTGTGTGGAGGTCGATCCATGTTTGAAAATGATGCTCCTGAACTGCTGTCACGATGTGGGCCATGAATCCTGGACCACTCTGTCACAATGTGGGCCATGAATCCTGAACCACTCTGTCACAATGTGGGCCATGAATCCTGGACCACTCTGTCACAATGTGGGCCATGAATCCTGGACCACTCTGTCACAATGTGGGCCATAAATCATGGACCACTCTGTCAATGTGGGCCATGAATACTGGACCACTGTGTCACAACTTGGGCCATGAATCCTGAACCACTGTCACAATGTGGGCCATGAATCCTGGACCACTGTCACAATGTGGGCCATGAATCCTGAACCACTGTCACAATGTGGGCCATGAATCCTGGACCACTCTGTCACAATGTGGGCCATGAATCCTGGACCACTCTGTCACAATGTGGGCCATGAATCCTGGACCACTGTGTCACAACTTGGGCCATGAATCCTGGACCACTCTGTCACAATGTGGGCCATGAATCCTGGACCTTGAACTCATCCCCTCACTTATCCTTGTTGGATTACATTTTTATTTATTTCTTTAATTAATCTTTATTACGGACTGTGAGCAAGTTCCGTAGATAACAAATACACAATATAAAATGAGATATTGTTAAAAAAATAAAAATAAAATAAAAGTGGTAGAGTTCATAAGTCTACACATAAATCACCAGGACAGGAGCGTACCCCACAGCTGACAAACGTCTGACTGTGAAAGTGCCCAGGAACCTTCCACCACAGCCTCAGAGTGACACAGGCCACGGTGAGCTTCAGCATCCTGGGCTTCTGAAGCTCCTCCACAGATGTGCAGTGTACACGGGAGAACAGCAAGATTGAAATAAGGTCTTCACCTGGGCAGAGCTCCCGTTACATAACAGCATGTTGGCTTGACCATCATTTGCTCAGCTGCATGTGCTTGTCCTCTGAGGGCAGTGGATATAATGGCCAAGGTATTTCACCTCATCAGTGACACTTACGGCTCTGACACACAAGAAGAACTAACGGATTGTTACTTTTCTATCATCCTTAGTTCGTGTAATCAAAGCATAACTTTTTGCAGCATTATATTTTACATCATTGTCCATGTCATATTGTGAGCCCACATTTAGAACCTGTTTATGCAGGCCTCAGCAAATCAAATGGAATACTATTTAATGCCACATTTGAAGATTTTTAGTGCCATAATCAACGTCAAATCATCTCAAAACTACTGGCTTGTGACCATTCCACTGAGCAACAGGATGGCATTATAATAAACTACTTTATAATATTCAAAAAAGTAAATTCATTCATTCATTTTCTTCCACTTGTTCCCGTTAGCACCAGTGACTTTGGGCCTTAGGACTAGTGGCAGGACTAACACTGAGACATGGACAGACAAACATTCACTCTCACAGTCATTCACTTGAGGCCATTTAGAGTTGCCAGTTGACCTACACCTGCATGTGTTTGTGGTGGGAGGAGCCTGAGAACCCATAGTAACACGGGAAGAACATGCAGACTCCACCCAGAGAGCTCATGTGATGTTTAAAGTCTATATGACAGCTTAGACTACACATTTCACTGAACATGATTATATTTAAGATTTTGCCTGTTGGTCCCCAGTTTGAAAGTTTCTGGAAAGTTTGTAAAGTTACTTCCTGGTCTGGACATGGGCAACAAATATGACATGGTTTGAGGTAATTCTACAACTGTTACCTAGCAACAGGGGACAAGGGACATATGAATTGCACAATAGTTAGTAACTGACAATAAATAATACTTGATAAGACCTTTATTTAGTTGAAAGATGGTTTAAGCTGTCAGAAAAATGTGTCAGTTATGCTTAAATTGTCTTTGTATTTTTTATGATATGTCGCTTTTTGATGACATCACAGAGGGATTCCACTTTAGAACTCAGCTCTTCCTGCCATTTTAAACTCAAATTCTTCTAAATTTCCTCACAAATCACAATCACACAAATTTCCTGGATCTTAACTGATGTAAAACTTTGATTAAATATTTGCCACAGTTGCCCTCCCACCAAACCAAGTCAGAATTAGACAAACATAAGAACCTGTCATATAGAGTGTAAACCTAAGCTATGAACATCTAGTTTCAATAAATCCAGTACATCTGGGATTCAAAATGTATTTGAATGAAAAATTAGAATGTTCGATTGGCTGACACAGCGGCTCTGGGAGAGACAGACTGCAATCATTATTTGCACTTATTTTCATTACGTTTACATTTATTGTTCAGATGGATTAATCTTTTTGGTCATTTTTTAAAATGTAATGCCTGTGGGGATTTAATATAATGGTTTTTAATGCATTTAAGGCCTCAGTTTTTACAAAGTCCATTGAATGACAATGCTTTTTAATGCCCCGTGGAAACCCTGAGAGGCATAAAGTGTCAAGCTGGAGACCACCAGATCCTCCTGGAGATATTTAAAAGACAAGCCCTGGTACAGACTCTGAAGGTGTCAGAGTGTGAGCCCAGCCTGTGGGGGCCCAGAGGATGAGCGTCTGATAAGGGGCCCCATGTTCAGTCTGTTTGGGAAACAGTTTCTCACCATTAATTCCATCAAATACCGTCATAACCATAGTTTAGCCCTGGCTTCTGTGTTTGTTATCCTCCCTCCTTCCTCCTCTCTCTCTACCCCCTCCTTCCTCCTCCTTCCTCTCTCTCTACCCTCTCACTCCTTCCTTCTCTCTCTCCTCTGACCTCCCTCCCTCTTCTCTCTCCTCCTCCTTTCTCTACTCACTCCCTTCCTTCCCTCTCTCTAATGACCTCTCCTCTGTCTCTCTCTCTCTTTCTCCAGTCACTCCTTCCCTCTCTCTCTCTTCCCTGACCTCCCTCCCTTTTCTCTCTCCTGCTCCTCTCTCTCCAGTCACTCCCTCCCTCTCTCTCTCTTCCCTGACCTCCCTCTTCTCTCTCGTCTCTCCTCCTCCTCTCTCTCCAGTCACTCCTTCCCTCTCTCTCTCTTCCCTGACCTCCCTCTCTTTTCTCTCATCTCTCTCCTCCTCTCTCTCTACTCACTCCTTTCCTTCCCTCTCTCTCTTCCATGACCTCTCCTCTCTCTCTCTCTCTCCAGTCACTCCTTCCCTCTCTCTCTCTTCCCTGACCTCCCTCCCTCTTCTCTCTCGTCTCTCCTCCTCCTCTCTCTCCAGTCACTCCTTCCCTCTCTCTCTCTTCCCTGACCTCACTCTCTTTTCTCTCGTCTCTCTCCTCCTCTCTCTCTACTAACTCCTTTCCTTCCCTCTCTCTCTACCATGACCTCTCCTCTCTCTCTCTCTCTCTCCAGTCACTCCTTCCCTCTCTCTCTCTTCCATGACCTCTCTTGTCTCTCCCCCTCTCTCTCTCCAGTCACTCCTTCCCCCTCTCTCTCTTCCCCGACCTCCCTCTTCTCTCTTGTCTCTCTCCTCCTCCTCTCTCTCCAGTCACTCCTTCCCTCTCTCTCTCTTCCCTGACCTCCCTCCCTCTTCTCTCTTGTCTCTCTCCTCCTCCTCTCGCTCCAGTCACTCCTTCCCTCTCTGTCTCTTCCCTGACCTCCCTCCCTCTTCTCTCTTGTCTCTCTCCTCCTCCTCTCGCTCCAGTCACTCCTTCCCTCTCTGTCTCTTCCCTGACCTCCCTCCCTCTTCTCTCTCTCTCTCTCCTCTTCCTCTCGCTCCGGTCACTCCTTCCCTCTCTGTCTCTTCCCTGACCTCCCTCTCTTCTCTCTTGTCTCTCTCCTCCTCCTCTCTCTCCAGTCACTCCTTCCCTCTCTCTCTCTTCCCTGACCTCCCTCTCTTTTCTCTTGTCTCTCTCTCTCTCTCTCTCTCTCTCCAGTCACTCCTTCCCTCTCTCTCTCTCCCCTGACCTCCCTCTTCTCTCTTGTCTCTCTCCTCCACCTCTCTCTCCAGTCACTCTCTCCCTCTCTCTCTCTCTCTTCCCTGACCTCCCTCCCTCTTCTCTCTTGTCTCTCTCCAGTCACTCTCTCCCTCTCTCTCTCTCTCTTCCCTGACCTCCCTCTTCTCTCTTGTCTCTCTCCTCCCTCCCTCTCTCTCTCTCTCCTCTGACCTCCCTCCCTCTTCTCTTTGCTCAGGATTACTTTCCCGTCGTTGTAATTAGTCGTGCCGTAGGGCCCTGTGGCTTCGGCATAATTAAGAGGTGCTTTTCTTGCGATGGACGACGAGGTGAGGGGGCTAGGAGGTAGGAGACGAGGTAGGAGACGAGGAGGTAGGATGAATTAAAGATGTGTGATCTCACATGTAAATAATTGATGGCATTTGTGTGGCGTGTGGCGGCGAGGAGGAATGAGTTTGACATTTGTGGAGATTGGGAGCAGCCATTCAGACGTATGTGACGGCCAACTGCAGATTAACTCCGTCCTCCGGGTGAGGCCTGGGAGACAGGACTGTGACATATTTAACATTAACAAATCAACATGTCGAACAAAGCCACTCCTGTAATGGAGGATATAAATAACAGTTCTAGGCACACGGATTTGTTACACTAGAGTTCCGTTTAATGCCATACTGTGAGACAAGCAGGTGGCACACCCTCCACCAGAGAAGTTACTAACTGTAGCTGAAAGAAACGGTCCTCTGCACTCGACCCATCCCTCACCTGGTGCCACAGGACATTCTCCTTGTTAATGCTGAGCTCGTCATATCTAATTAAAGGAACATTATGTGACTAGCTTTAGTTTTTGTTTTGTAAAAGTACGATTACCACTGACCCTGTGAGGCCCGAGACTTGAAGCTCAAGTACCTTTTATTTGTAAATGAGTGAATTTTCTGTTTTCCCTCAAAGAATAAATAATAAAAGCAGCACATTGTGACAAAATTAGACCACAGCATGTCGTCTGAATCAAATATTTAATTTTTTTTAGATAACCTGGTACAACAGAGCTGACAGCAGCTCTCTGGTGCACTGTGCTTGGGTGATCCACCCCAGTCTCACATCATCTTTGAAAAAGCTATGCATGAGCCCAAAAATGAATGCATGTGAATATTAACAATGTGCCAAAGAGTTAGTGAGCTCTGGGATGAGTGAGACAGATTTAAAAACCTGCTCGCTGAGCTGCAGAGGCTCACTCACTCACTCACTCACTCACTCACACACACAGTGTGCACAGACACTGGGCCGAGGGGGGTCTTTCTCAAAGACTCAACAACAGTGTTCTGTGGGAGCTGGATTGAGCCACAATCCTGAGGATCAGTAGATCTGACGGCTCAACCAACGATGTTTGTGGTCAAACCACAGACTGAGTTTATGTGGTGACCATTAAGATCAGAGAGAACAAACAGGTTTAAACACATTGGATGGCAGCTTTGAAACTGGCAACGCAAATGAGAGGCTCATTCGGCTTCAACTTGCCCATCATGTTTAATGATTTTAGAAATACGAGGCAAGGCAAATGTATTTGTAGAGTACAATTTGTACACAAGGCAATTCAAAATGCTTTACATTACAGGAAAAATGACAAAACACGTAAAGACATACAGAATCATTAAAAAAGGAAAAGAGTGCAGATAAAATCTTTCAGTCGTTTGCACAGCTAAACAGAACTGTTTTAGCCTGGATTTAAGGAGGCCTGTCTCCAGGGAGACTGTTCCAGATTTTAGCTGCACAAAACTGAAACACTGATTCCCCATGTTTAGTCCTGACTCTGGCACCAGCAGGAGGCCGGTCCATGTTTAGTCCTGACTCTGGCACCAGCAGGAGGCCGGTCCATGTTTAGTCCTGACTCTGGCACCAGCAGGAGGCCGGACCATGTTTAGTCCTGACTCTGGCACCAGCAGGAGGCCGGTCCATGTTTAGTCCTGACTCTGGCACCAGCAGGAGGCCGGTCCATGTTTAGTCCTGACTCTGGCACCAGCAGGAGGTCGGTCCATGTTTAGTCCTGACTCTGGCACCAGCAGGAGGCCGGTCCATGTTTAGTCCTGACTCTGGCACCAGCAGGAGGCCGCTCCATGTTTAGTCCTGGCTCTGGAACCAGCAGGAGGCCGCTCCATGTTTAGTCCTGACTCTGGCACCAGCAGGAGGCCGGTCCATGTTTAGTCCTGACTCTGGCACCAGCAGGAAGCCGGTCCATGTTTAGTCCTGACTCTGGCACCAGCAGGAGGCCGGTCCATGTTTAGTCCTGACTCTGGCACCAGCAGGAGGCCGGTCCATGTTTAGTCCTGACTCTGGCACCAGCAGGAGGCCGGTCCATGTTTAGTCCTGACTCTGGCACCAGCAGGAGGCCGGTCCATGTTTAGTCCTGACTCTGGCACCAGCAGGAGGCCGGTCCATGTTTAGTCCTGACTCTGGCACCAGCAGGAGGCCGGTCCATGTTTAGTCCTGACTCTGGCACCAGCAGGAGGCCGGTCCATGTTTAGTCCTGACTCTGGCACCAGCAGGAGGCCGGTCCATGTTTAGTCCTGACTCTGGCACCAGCAGGAGGCCGGTCCATGTTTAGTCCTGACTCTGGCACCACTAGCCCAAGGTTGATTTAGACAACATATCTTTTCATAATTAGGGTTAGGTTTAGGAGCAGGTTTTTTAGTAAAGGTCAAGGCTTTGGGACACGTTTGCTAACTGTTGGAAGAACTTTATTGTAAGTAAGAAATGAAACCAGAGGCCCATCTCCAAATCCTGAGCCTGAATCTGTGATCAGGAGAAGCTAATCAGTGGGCTAGCCTGTATCGCACATGTTTTGGGTTGACACAGCGCTAGATGGATTTTCCTTTTTTGCTGTAGATGCTTTTTGGATCCTAAATCTAAATGTCATTTCAAATAGTCCATTAACTCCACTACCTTCCTCTCTCTCCGTTTCAGTTGACCGTAAGTGCTGTGTTCCCATTCAAAAGGCACACAATTACCTCCCAGCTTCTCCCAACGTCGACTTCGCTCATTTCGTCCTTTCAGTCATTTTTCCCTCTTCTTTTCAAGTTTGTGTCAGAAAATATCCTTGAATCCCGCTAATTAATCACCGCTAGAGATGTCAGCTCGTTTCTCCATGCACTTGCTTTTCACATCTTTGATACGTTTATACAAAAAAAGCTTTTATGAGTCGGCAGGGTTTAAAAAAAACACACTCTTTGATGGATATTTCGTGTTGTAAATGTCGACTTCGCTCTATTTCCTAATGTGATTTACCTTTTCTGACACCGCGCCGTGCTACCAGTCAAAACGCCTCGCGGATTGTGTCAAAAATCCGATCGGATGAAAGGAATCTTTGAAAATCAAGTCTTGCAGGATCAAAAATGCGATCAAACAATAGCGCTCTTTCCTCTCCGACAGAGATTAGGGCCGTGTTTTTTTTCCCGTTTTTTTTTTTGACAGGCGCGGGAATAATTGCCAAAGTAATGAAAGAATGGTGGAAATGCTTTTAAGTGCTATCTGGTGCTGAGAAAAAAAGGTAGGTTTTAGCAAGGAAGCAGCGAGCGGGAAGAGTCTTCAGAGAGAATGATAAGACTGTAGTCCAGAATTAAGCCGAACACATGAATCAAAATGTCCAACTACAAACGGGAAGAAATTGACAGTCAAAATTTTAAGAGGTAAACAAGCGTGCTAAGCTGCAGAAAGCTTAAGCCGATCTGAGTGGAGTGTGCGTGTCGTCCCTGTGTTCCTGCGGCAGAGTGGTTAGCCCGTCTCCTGACTTGGCTTTCACTAAAGTTGTTCTTAACTGAAAATGTTCTTGAGCTCATGCACGTACAGACATTTGAAATCCTGCACGATTGTAAAGTCTGTTTTCGCAAGTTATTGACTATGAAAACTGAATTGAGTGCAAATAGATACGGTCGGTTGTCACAGCCTGTCTGTCCCAGCCCCGGTGCTCTCTGAGGGGGTCACTACAGTCACGTTTGGACTGGGTCTGATACGTCAACCTCTCTGGAAGTCGTTTGTTCTCATCCCCCTAAGCTTCTCTGCTATTTGTCCTAAAACGTGTGACTAAAATGAGCCTCGTTTCAAACTGAAGCTCTCCTAGAACCCTTTGGAGCACAAACTATTGTCTGGACTCTTTGTGAAGCTGAGACTCTGTAGTTTTGGCCTCTGATTCTGATTTACTCTGATTACACTTGGAAACAAGCTCTGCAAAGAGGAATATCAAATCAAATCAAATCAATTTATTTTTATAATGCCCAAAATCACAACAACAGTTGCCTCGATGGGCTACAGGTAAAAGCAGTTCAGATAACTGTCCCAGAATGCCCCTGTCCTTTGACCCTCCTTCGCGGCGAGGAAAAACTACAAAAAACCCCATGGGAAAAAGTAGAAACCTCGGGGAGAACCACAGTGAAGGAGAGATCCTACTCCCACGGACGGACAGGCTGCAGATGAACTAGGACTAACATCCACTTGGACTGTGGAGCCAGAACCACTCAAGAGGGAGGTGGCTTTAAAGAGTTCCTCCAGGCGGACGAGGAACAGTCCACCAGTGTAGAGAGATCCTCCAGCAGGAGATGAGGAACAGTTCATCTAAGTAGATGGAGTTGGTCCAGGCAGACGAGGTGTGGCTAATCCAGGGTTGAGGGAGTTCCTCCAGGCGGGTGGCGCATAGATCGTCCAGTGTAGAGATCGATCCTCCAGACAGATGGGGGTGGGGGGGTCGTCACTGGAGCAGCCGCCGCAGTGCCTGAAACAGTCTCCACTCCCCGGGGGAAGTGGAGAGAAAGAGAAACATGTGAACAGCAATGAACAGACTACAGTTGAAGTAATATTAAATATTGTTGATAGGTAAAGTAGGAAGAACCAGAGGATAGTGTTCAAGCTGCCATACTTCCCCCAGCAGAGTTGCTCCAAGGGCAGCGTAGCTAAAACTGTAGGTTTTTATTTCTGTTCCTAACTGGCCTGACCATAAGCTATTTCAAAGAGAACGTTTTGAGCCTGGTCTTAAATGTAGAGACTGTGTCGGCCTCTTTAACATGAACAGGGAGCTGGTTCCATAACACAGGAGCTTGATAGCTAAACGCTCGACCTCCTACTGTGCTTTTAGAGACTCTGGGGACTAACAATAGTCCAGCATTTTGAGAGCGAAAGGCTCTGTTTGGAGCTCTTCTCATTTTAAATTCTGCCTAAATTGTTCTTTGTTAAATAGAAGAAGAGGTAAAGCTGGTGTCTGTAGCAGGGCCTACTAGTGACACTAGTTTGGGCATTTGTTGACTGTTTCCTGTCCCTGAAACATTTTTTTTTGTTAAAGTAAATAAACAATAAACTAAACGTCCTATTAAATGTTTCTCAATTTTAGTGTTTTTTTTTCTTTTTTTCTTTGTGCTTTTGGAGTATAAACTGACTAATTCATCCCAGACTGGTTGCTTAGAGTGTAAATAATAGGGTTACAGCTTTCTTTTAATATTTAACATGTCCAGCAGCTGCAGCAGTTTACCCACCAGTGGGACGCCAGTGGGACGCCCGCACGGTAACAAGGCCATACGTCTGTACAATGTATCCCTGTGACTAGCTGACCAGTGCAAAAGGATGAACTGTCAACTTTAAATATCTTTTTATTTTACTGCTGCTGAATTATTAATTTCCTTCGGGATCAATAAAGTAGATCCACCCCGACCTGGCTGCATGTTTCCTCTGGCTCCAGAGGCAGAGGTCTGTGCGCAAATGACGCCAACACAGCACAAGTGTTCTGTCTAAACTGTACTTACATTGTACCTGAATTATACTTTTTAACCATGAGGCTGATCTCTGCAATTCACAAAAAGACGTTTAGAAATTTGAAGTTTGTGGCTGTGAGATGTGGCTAATGCTAGAGTCAACAGGGGACTACTGGTTTATCATCAGCTTTTTCTGTATTTAACTCACCTTTCTGCTGCATATTATCATTTCTGTATGTTATGCAATGGGTTTGGATAGTGTTAGATCATTATGACTTGGAAATATAATAATCTGGGTCTTGACAAAGTGAGTGCAGTGCGTCGCTAAACAGGAAACAGCTGATAAAGCTTTAGACTAACAGGCTTTGCTAGCTTTGTTTTGCTAGGCATGTGGGCTCAACATATAAGTTAGCATCAGAGGATATACGACGCTTTATCGCAAGATCAAGTCCGCATTTGTTGAGAAATGATTCTTTTCTGTTTGCCGTCTTTTGGCCTGAGTCTGTGCTCTCTGATCCAATCATCTGGCTCTGGAGTGGAGCTAAAGCCACAGAGCCTAAGAGAGCCAGACTGGTAGTATCTCACAGGGTTAGCTTTGGACCGCTTAGCCTGTGTTTACACTTGCACATTCACCACATTAACACTGGGACTAAACCAGGACTAAGGGTGCGTCACACTTGTCAGTATTTGGTGCTAAATAGAGCTCATTTTAAGCCTGATGTGGAATGGGTTTGTTCCTGAGCTAGCTGTTGTTTACTTCTGATTCACTCCGTGGTTATTTGTGGGTTTAATACTGATTTAGTCCCAGTTTTGATGTGTTGAAGGCGCAAATGTGAACACACCTTGAACCCAAAACTGAGTCCAAACCAGGACTTAAGTGGGCTCAATTTAGGACCTAATTATGACAGTTGTGAACACACCCTTAAACAGACCAGTGTGGTTCACTTAAAGACACATTTGGACCGTACTGATCCACTCCAAAGTGAACCAATGGAAACACATCTATACCAGAACCTCTCACAAGATCAAGAACCTCCCACGTTTAATCTCCAGAGGAAATAAACTGGAATTCCTCAGTTTTTCAGTCTAAACTAGCTGATACTACTCATACATTCAGAATCAAAGCCATTTTAACGTGTGTAGTGCTGCTTTTTCAGTGCATACGTCTTTGATAACAAATGTTTGATATTTTCCTCAGAAGCAAATTTGCGCTTTTGAACCAGAGTTAACCGCATTTAACATTTTGTGATCAATGTTTGATTCAAAATCCCACAGACTTTTACAGCGTGTGGCCTGCAGCGGTGGCGGGTGGAGCGCACTTTTGACAGACACTGCTTTAGTTCAAATCGATGCACGCTCAGTGCTTTTTGTGTTTTTAGCTCCTTTCTCTTCTCTCTGTGTCTTCGCCCGAGGCTTGGGATCCCACAAAAAAAACTCAAAGTGGAAAAAAAAGCGCTGCATTTTTCTCGGTAAAGCTCTTAACCAAGAAGACTCTGCCATTACTCATGTCCTAACGCACATAATGGGATTCTCCGCGGATGAGCAAGAGCTTGTCAAGCAGCAGAGAGCGAGAGAGAAGAGCAGGACTGAACCAGCAGTGAACGTGGCCCAACCCGGGTCTAAACTGGGAGGAAACTTCACCCAAACCAGGACAAAATGTGTTCCAAACCAGGTCTAAACTGGGAGGAAACTTCACCAAAACCAGGACAAAACGTGGTCCAAACCGGGTCTAAACTGGGAGGAAACTTCACCCAAACCAGGACAAAAGGTGGTCCAAATCATGTCTAAACTGGGAGGAAACTTCACCCAAACCAGGACAAAACGTGGTCCAAACCGGGTCTAAACTGGGAGGAAACTTCACCCAAACCAGGACAAAAGGTGGTCCAAACCGGGTCTAAACTGGGAGAAAACTTCACCCAAACCAGGATGAAATGTGGTCCAAACCGGGTCTAGAAAGGTTGGGTCAAAACTAAGGTGGCTAGTAACATCTGTGATATCGATATTATTGTGAAGGCAGAAAGGCTGAAGCAAATTATTATTTTAGTCGTCAACTAGTCAGCGATTATTTCTATTGTAGATTCAGACTTAGAATAAACTAACATTTTTAACCAAATAAATGTTGAAATATTGTGAATAAAGGCTTCATGACAGAGAATATTTATGAATAAAGTGTATAATTGAGGAAAATCAGAAATAGTCTATACTTTTTTGCCATTTTTCTTTAATAAAGTCACTGTCTTTGGTATTAAAGTCTTTAAGTTTGCGTTTTAGAGTCTGTTTAGTCCAGAGAACGACGGCCATCGTCAAAATATGACTGTAATTATTGTTTATAGTCGACTTCACAATTATTCTACTAATTGTTGCAGCCCTGTTTTTGATGCAATAATGTCTGTTATATTAAAATAAAAAACAACAAATACAAAACCGAGGCTAATTTAATTTCAAAATTTCATGTTTTATGTTGCACCAACATCAAAGCAAGTTTCTATGTTTGTGAATTTTGATCACTGACAATGGCAATAAACTGATTTTGATTCAGATTTGATTCATGATTTTCTTTTCTTTTTCAATGTTTTCATTTTAAAAACAACATTTCTATCAGATGGAAGACTCTGGTGTTACTGTGATATATTGTGTTTATTGCGATATCGTTATTGCATTGGACAGTATTGCGGTATCGATACTTTTGCGATATACTGTGCAGCTCTAGTTTAGACAACACCAGGGCCAAACCAGGCCAGCTGCCCAATAGAAACAAGGACCAAACCAGGGCTGAACCGTGTCAATAAGGAGAAACCTAAAGCTGCATCACCCAGCTTTTTTTATTAAAGCAGAACTAAGTAACTTTAGCGACAGAGCTCCCCCTGCAGCTCTTTTGTGAAAAAAGACACAAAAGAAAAAATTGAAACAAGGAAGTACAATTACATACAAAAACATTTCACATTCCCAAATATAAAAAACGAGCCAAGATTTCTCAGGAGAGTTGTCTTCGGGTCGATGTTCCAGCTGGTTTTCCGCTCAGAGACAGCAGGGGGCGATAATGGGAGCCTCAAACCACCACACAGACTTACAAAGATGTTTAATGAAGTAAAAGTGACTTAGTTCTGCTTTAAATTCTGTTCTACTCGCAGAACGTGTACTGTAGAAGCAGAACTTTGTGACTAAAATCCCACTGCTGCACGCTGTATTCATCTAATAAATAAGAAATCATTTCATCTTTTGCAAACTTGTAAGAAAGAGCCATGTGTGTCACCGTGCAGCCTTGAGATGAGAGCTGATTGGTTGTGCAAGAGCGGTGCCTCCCAGCTTCACTTAAAGTCTGTATGACAGGTTGGATGTCACAATTCACTAAAACGTAGTGAACATGATCATACTTAAGATTTTACTAACCATTTTTCCTGTTGGTCCTCAGTTTGACGATTTCCGTAATGTCACTTCCTGGTAGCTCATGGGCAGCAAATATGACATAGATAGAGGTAACTCCACAGCTGTTACCTAGCAACCATTTTGAAAACAAGGGCCTGAATCTATAAAAATGACAAGTTATGACTTCACAAATAATAACACCAGATAACACCTCTATTTTATTGAATGACTGTTTAAACTGTCAGAAAAATATGTCAGCTGAGTGTTAACTGTCTATTTATTTTCACCTGCACGTCGCTTTTTGATGACATCACAGAGAGATTCCATTTTAGAACTCAGCACTACTTCCTGCCACTTTTACTTTCATTTACTTTCAAATTTTATTCTCAAACTGCTACTTCACAGCTGTCAACTATGATAAATATTTAACACAGGTGCCCTCCCACCAAACTAAGTCAGTATTAGAGAAAAATGAGAACCTGTCATAGACTTTAATCATCTGAAAGAGCAGTTAAAGACACACGTTCTGCTACAGTGACTTTTTTGAGCTTTAAACCATGTTTTAACAATGTTCCATCATCAAAAACACACCTGGAGTTGTATTCAGTTACATTCACGCTGTTTTGAGGAATGTTTATTAGAAAATCCTCTCCCTCCAGGCATCAAACACACGTCCTGCTGAACTCCCTCGATCACTGGCGTTTTTTCAGACTTCACACACGTCACTTATCCGAAAATCTTTTGCTGTTTTAAGTCCTTAAATCATTGGTAAACTCGTTCTGAGCATTTCTGCCAATAACTGCTACTGCTAACCGCATCATAGCGTAACATAACTAAATTGTGTATAGAGCTAGGCGCCATCTACTGGTTGTATACACTCAGTAAGTGCCAGGGCAGACATCAGAGAAACTTGTTAATTTAGTGTATTTAAAAAAAGGCCACGCAGGATTATTTGTAGAGCACAATTCGTACCCAAGGCAATTCAAAGAGCTTTACATAACAGAATACAATTGCAGTAAAATCACAAAACAAATAAAGACATACAAAATCATTATTTAAAAAATACTATAAAAGAGAAGAGTGCAGATCAAACTCCACACAGAGAGGCCACACAGAGAGCCCCGGCCCGGGAGTCGAAAGAAATGGATGACAAGGACGGAACTGACTGTCAAGGACTGGACTGAAATAACACTGGATATTTAGAAAATGGAAAAATTGACTTACTTTGAACTTGAAAATGTACACTTTTATCAGACGCTGAGACAGACAGGACGTATACCTGACTGTTTTTCATTTAATAACATTTTGTCTTTTCACTCTCTTGTCCTGTCGGTTTTAAACTACAAATAAAAGTAAAAAAGTGTAAATCCATGTTAATTGGTAGAGCTGCCAAAAATGTACATTGTTTTAAATGTACAAAACTTTGTTAACTGTTAATTGTGGATATTGTATAATCTCAAATGGACTAAACTAAGACTAAAACCTGTCAAAAGCTTAACCTGGAGTAAAAGAAATCCATAATAGGTGTTGATAAGGTAAAGTACTCCTTAACCAATCACAAACAACGCCAAATAAACTAGCACTAAACCCACAGCATAGTCCTAATCGTAAAAGATCAGAACTAAACCAGGACTACATTTAGACTAAACTGGTCAAAGCCAGTGTTAATCCATGTCTAAACCTGAACAAAACTTGACAAATCCATTTGAAAACTAAAACTGGACCATTCCAAGACCAGGTCCAAGCCTAAACTTGGACTACAGCAGTTCTGAAACAGGACTTACTTGATCCACGACTTTATCTTCAGTCTCCCGGTGAAAAAGAGCAGTAGAATCCATTGACTGGCTTTCTAATCTGGTTATTAATTAAGCCTTATATGGGCACAAATGATGCATGCAGACTGTCTAGTGCAAATGTCGTTAGCTGTTCAAAGTTTAGCCCAGAGCAGAGACCATCCATCACAGACAGCGCCGCGGCTTAGTTTCATAGAAAAGTGTTTCCAACAGAGGGACGTTTCATTTGTTAAGATGCTCTTTAAGAAGGAACGACTCTAACGAGACACAAAAGGCATTTCAGGTTTGGTAAATGACATGATCTGTGCGCAAAAAGAAAAATGGCCAGTAGTAGCCAATAGAATGGGTTAGCAAAAGCAGCCTCGTACGTAATAAAGTGATGGTAAACTGTAACCAGATAATAAAGATGATTTTTATTCTTTGACAAAGTGGAAGAGTCGTTAGCACTTTCTCCTCGTGGGAAGCAGGCCTTTATGCTGTGTTCCAGTCATCCTCGGAGGCTGGAAATTTTTCTCTGACTTTTTGCGGAAAAACTATGAGCAATACATTACAGTGTATAAACTGTAACAACTCAAATCAAACAATAAAACCCAAGAAAGTGCTCATACGACCTAAATATGGATCCAGTTAAATTCATTTATGAACCGGGACAGTGTTATTACATCTTTTGTTGTCTTTAACTGTATGTAGACGCTAGCAACATTAGCATAACATTCATTCATTTTCTCCCGCTTGTTCCCGTTAGGGGTCACAGATGACTGGAGCCTATCCCAGTGACTTTGGGCCTTAGGCGGGGTACACCCTGGACAGGGGCCAACTCGTCCCAGGACTAACACAGAGACTTGGACAGACAACCATTCACTCTCACATTCATTCTCTACGGGCAATTTAGAGTTACCAATGAACCTGAACACATGCGTGTGATGTGTTTACTACAGGAGTGTGGATCTGTGGCAAAAAAGAGGCAAAAGTGGGCGGGCGGGATAAGGTGAATGTCAAAGTTTATCCAAACGCAGAGCGCAGCCATGCTGGACTGTCTTGGATAAACTCAGAAACTTCAATAAATCAGGTTTAGAATTAGATATGAAAAAATCCTTCTGTATTTTTTGTCTAAATCTTGTTGAGTCCAGATTGTACAGTTTGGTGTAGGATCTACTTTAAGGCTGATCTTTATGTCTCGAGGGAGAAAAACGCATTTTAAGA
Organism: Rhinogobius similis; assembly: GCA_019453435.1. Classification (NCBI taxonomy): domain Eukaryota; kingdom Metazoa; phylum Chordata; class Actinopteri; order Gobiiformes; family Gobiidae; genus Rhinogobius; species Rhinogobius similis. The sequence goes on along the minus strand of CM033627.1, from coordinate 33,460,652 downwards.
AAAACGGCCTTTGAAGTTACAATGTCCCAGAGAAATCTATGAATGAAGTGGATTAAATGAAAGAATGAAAATGGAAGAATATGTTGAGAGAGCAAACTGACCAAAAAACAAAAAAATTTAAAAATGAGTTTAGCTTGAAGTGTCTTGCCTTAAACCTGTCTCTATACATTTTTCAAATTTCTGTGCCCAAAATATGTGCAAATGTGGTGATTTTTAAACCTAACATGCTTTATTAACATATGAAAACATTACAAGATGAAAAAATGTGCCTCACCTTAAATAAAGAAAACGTACAGTGATCTGACTTTGCCACTTCTAGAGGGACAAGAAAACTTAAACGTAACTTTGACCGTTACCTTACCGTGCCGCCGCCTTTAGAACAGGAAGAAACAGAACATGTAGCTCGCACAAAGCTGAGTAATTTTAACTTTCCTCTATCCCCCCTCACCATCTCCATAAGAGCTGCATTCAGTCTGTGCTGTTCATGAATAACTGAACCAGGACTCCATATTCCGTCTGTCAGTGTGAAGTATATATTTCATTCCTCGACTTTGAGGGGTGAAATTGTCAGGTTTGAACAGCTGGGGTGTGCTTGAGCTGTCAATCATTCTAGTCCCGCCTCTAATCGAGCAGAACAGCCGTCTGCATTCAGTGCTCGCTGACAAATGAACTCGGCTCCGGACTTGTCACAAAGAAGAAAAACTCAAAACGCGACGAGGGGATTGGAATGACGGGCCAAAACAAGTGGAACAATCACTCACAACGGCTTGCGATAATTAGCGCAAAATATGATGCTAGTTTTTTGGAATTTTGTTTGGATAGCTTACAGTTTTACATGAACATTTTACGTTTCTAGAGAAGCATAGCTGGATTGAGACATTATGTAGGGCATAAAGGATCACATTTTACAACACTGACATTTTTTGAACCATTGATCATGTTATTCCATTGTTTCCTCCTAGCTTCATTCACCTTGTTTCATTGACGTTTTACACTCATAGCTCATAAAATCATCCCTCAAAATCAAGTTTTTCCGTCAGAACTCTCAAACTTTGGTCTTTTATTTGCTCTTTTGTTGATTTGTCTCTGCAGCTCTGAAGTCTCAGTGCTGGTCTCAATGAGCTCTCACTGGCTTAGTGCAGGCTGTGATTGGAGTTCACATTAAGGGACGTCAAGATGAACTTTTTTTGCAGGTTATTTGTGGGAGTTTTAGAAGCCACAGTACACTGCAAAGTCTTTTGGGGATCCTAAAGATGATGAGTGTGTTGTAAAAGCCGAAGGATATCTAATTTGCAAAACCTGAGGTCGAAAGGCTGCAGCTAAAGGTGCTAACAACATCTAACACGATCCAGCGTCTTCAGGACAATTATATGTCACAGTCTGCCCAAGTGAAGGTAAAAAAAAGTGTCCAAATGTCAAATACAGTGGTCCAGAAAGCACCACGAGGCTCACTGCACAAGAATAACGTGCTATAAACACAACTGATGTAAACTGTGATGTGAAGTAAAGTGTGTGGTGCGGCTCGAGAAGAAGAGCTGGATAAACAAAATGTGATGCACGTGAGGCGCACCAGACCAGAAATAGAACCATAGCTGAGGAGTTCTGATTTCAGTCATTGTCAAGAAGACACACATGTTTATGGCTTCTGCCGTTCACTGGTCACATGGTCAGTATTTTAATAATATTCAACTTCATAATAAAGAAGATTAATTGTGTTAAATCATGTGACTAAACGGAGCACAATTACAATTCAATCATTGAAAAGTGTCTGTTCAGTCCAAATTTGCCTTGCTTCCTTTCAATACACGACTTTGGCTTTGGGTCTGGAAGATATTGACTGTCAAAAACAGTCCATATATTCAAACATTTTGACAGGATTTTATGAAAATATTTATGTTGTAGAAAACTGAGAGATGTCAAAATAGAACATACATCCACACTTTAGAAAATGTGTATGTTCCTGACATTTACACCAGCATCACTCTGAATATACTGTATTTACTACAGGATTTGTGTGCACATTCACACAGTCTGTGCTCTCTGCTGAGACTTGATTCTTTGCTCTTTGGGTTTTGTGCCGTTATGTTTGAGTTTCTATTGAACGATGTCAGAGAAGCAGATATATCATCACTGCTTTTGTGACATGTAATGTACGGTATGTGACAAACCAGGGACGTTTATATCAACATCTCGGTGTGTATACAGCATGTGTATGTGTCCTACAGTCTGTACTCTCTGCTGAGATCACTGGCCCTGCTGCATTCAGGGGACATTCTTTGCTGTTTGATTTTGGCAGCTCCCATATGTTGTTTTTTGTTGTTCTCTTTGAGTTTCTATATTGAAAGAGACTGTTTTGGCCAGAGTGCTTTACCTGTAGTATTCAACAAACAAGATCAAGTCACTGAACAGGTTTATGTCTGAAGGACTGCTGTGTGTTCTGTTCTGAGAAAGAGCCTGAGAACTGTGTGAAATGATAAGAAATGTTCCAGATGGTTTGACCACCTAAAGCCCCTGTTCAGATCAAGAAATCAAACTAAACCAAGTTTAAAAAAATGTGAGAAAAACTGTAATCCGGTTTATGAGCCTGTCTTCTCGGCTCCTTCTCTGAGACAAAAAAAAAAAGGTTTCAAATTTCTCAGATTTATCAGAATCGGTTTATTGCCATTGTCAGTGATCAAAATTTACAAACATAGGAACTTGCTTCAGCGTAAGGTGCAACATAAAACAATGAATAAAATATAATAAAATATATAAAAGAGGCATGCATAAGATTAAGAATAAGATAAAATAAAATAGACTAAGATTATATACAGAAATGTACAGTTGGACAGTCAATGTGGCAGTGCAAATAGACAGTTCTTATATAATATATTGTTAAAGTGGCAGGTGTTACAAAGTGTTCATGAGTCCAACAGCAGAGGGAAAGAAACTGTTCTTGTGGCGGGAGGTTCTGGTCCGGATGGACCGTAGCCTCCTGCCCGAGGGGAGGGGCTCAAACAGTCCATGTCCAGAAGGGTCCACTATGATCCGACCTGCTCTGAGTCCTGGAGAAGCACAGGTCCTGGAGATGTACAGGTCCTGGAGACACAAGTCCTGGAGACGCACAGGTCCTGGAAACATACAGGTCCTGGAGACACAGGTCCTGGAGACGTACAGGTCCTGGACAGATGGAAGGCTGTAGCCATTCACCTTCTCAGCAGAGGCACAATGCGCTGTAGTCTCTGTTTGTCCCTGGCTGTGGCTCCAGCGTACCACACGGTGATGGAGGAGGTGAGGATGGACCACACGGTGATGGAGGAGGTGAGGATGGACCACACGGTGATGGAGGAGGTGAGGATGGACCACACGGTGATGGAGGAGGTGAGGATGGACCACACGGTGATGGAGGAGGTGAGGATGGACCACACGGTGATGGAGGAGGTGAGGATGGACCACACGGTGATGGAGGAGGTGAGGATGGACCACACGGTGATGGAGGAGGTGAGGATGGACCACACGGTGATGGAGGAGGTGAGGATGGACCACACGGTGATGGAGGAGGTGAGGATGGACCACACGGTGATGGAGGAGGTGAGGATGGACCACACGGTGATGGAGGAGGTGAGGATGGACCACACGGTGATGGAGGAGGTGAGGATGGACCACACGGTGATGGAGGAGGTGAGGATGGACCACACGGTGATGGAGGAGCTGAGGATGGACCACACGGTGATGGAGGAGGTGAGGATGGACCACACGGTGATGGAGGAGGTGAGGATGGACCACACGGTGATGGAGGAGGTGAGGATGTACCACACGGTGATGGAGGAGGTGAGGATGGACCACACGGTGATGGAGGAGCTGAGGATGGACCACACGGTGATGGAGGAGCTGAGGATGGACCACACGGTGATGGAGGAGGTGAGGATGGACCACACGGTGATGGAGGAGGTGAGGATGGACCACACGGTGATGGAGGAGGTGAGGATGGACCACTAGACAGACTCATCACCGACCCAGATGAGTCCGCAAACTTAGTTTTACAGAGTTGTGGCTGGAGGTGCATTTGTGACGTCAAATGTAGAGCTCCACAGGTCTACTGTCCTGTCCATACATCATCACAGACTCGTTCTGAGCATTTCTGTCTCAAATGCCCTTCATTACAACGGTGTGCTTACATTAGCATGTCGGGGCAAGCTAGCTTTAGTTTGTTTTCCCATGGTTATCTCCACTGACTGACTGATAGAAAGTAATGCGTGCTTTCAATGTATGCATTAATTAAGTTGTAAAGTAAACGTGCTCAAGAACAAGTGTAAAGACCAACAGTACAGACATGTACTAGACATGTGTCCTTGAAATATATGGTGTCTGGTATTTTGTGACAATTCATAACACACATTAATCAGCAACAACAAGCAGGTGGAGAACCCTTGACCAGAAAAGTTGCATAGTGCAGCTTCAACACTATAAACCATTGAAAACAAGTACAGTAGTGCCATTGCGTTGATTCGTGTCGTGTAAGGCTTTGGCAACATAAAAGTGTTATAAGAAACAACATGATTTTCGTTCTTTCTGTCTTTCTATTAATAAATCATCATATCAACAAGTGGCACAATTACAGAAGTGTCCTCGGCATAAAAGGTTAGAGACCCGGATTTAGGCGTTAGGTGTCTGCAGAGACTTCAGATTGGTTTTCTGTTGGGTTAATTAATCACTTCCTAAAACGGAGACCCCCTCAGTGAGCATCAAAAAGCTCCAAAAAGTCGACATGCCATTCAGGTACTTCTTTCTGACTTGAACTTAAAATACCTGCTGGCACCTTTTGACTTTTTATACTTTTCATGTTTTTACTTCATTTTATATAACTTTACGGTGGAAATAAAGTAGTAGCTGCTAAGGTCAATGTTTTGTGGCCGAGTGGAGGAAAATGGCAGGTCACCCTTGAAAAAGAGCTCTCCATCTCAGTGGGTCTCGATCAAAAATGTGAACAGTTAACAAAACGCATAGAAATGAGTTAACGCAGTAAGGATCATTATATTTCAGATTCTTCAACAGAATTGATTTGAGTTCGGCAATTTTTTTAAGTTTAAATTTTTACTTACTGGTTGTTATATATATATATATATATATATATATATATATATATATATATATATATATATATATATATATATATATATATATATATATATATATATATATATTTTGAAACACTTTTATTTTGTTGAATTAATGTTTAAAGGATCAGCAGTGTTTGTTGGTTGTAAATTGCCCGTTGTGTGTCTCCCTTGTGTGATGTCACCATGTTTTGGAATTCTGCTCTACTTCTTGTATATTTTAACATATTTTTCAACTTGTCTCCACAAACTCACACTTGATTGGTGTAAAACTATATTCATAATAGATTTTCTTCCACCAAATAAAGTTAGAACTAGAAAATCATTAAAAACCTGTCATTTGCACTTTAAAGGTGTCTTACCTGATGTTTTACCATCTTAAAAATATGTGGGGAAAAAAATGTACTTTTTGCAGAGGTTAAAATGTATTGCTTACTTACCCAGTGCATTCCCAGCATTTTCCGAAATTATTTACCGCAACAAGTTTGGAAGCGTTTTTCTCGGTGACCAGACCTCCTCTCTTGATAAATGTCTAAATTACCCCCAAATGTCCAGAATTTTAACTATCTAGCAGCTTTGTGTGGGCCACTTTTCTACGTTTTGGCGACAATGTTGGCACGTGATCAGATCCAATCCCCAGCTCCTCTGCAGTGGTGCGAGTGGAGGTGGCTCTGATCAGAAAACTGATTCATCTTATTGTGAAGACAGAGAGGCTGTGGTTAAGTTCGATGCCATAACGGACTGCTTTGTGTCTCAAACTCTACACCACATTTTATTTCAAAATTGATACATTCATAAATCCCAGATGAAAATGTCAGTGAAGTTTTTACGACGCAAACCAAGAGACACGTAACTGCAGCGGAACACACAAGGGAACAGTGTCTCCCCCTCAGCAGTGTCCCATCGTCATAAACACAAAACTAAATGCACGTTCAAACGTCCTGATTAAGGCTTAGAACCTGTAGTGTTTGTTTTGCTTTGTCTAAACCAGGGATCTCAAACTCATTTTGAGAGGGGGCCGAATTTAGAAAATCAGAGCTGGTCATGGGCCGCAACAGACTTGAAACGCACTAAATATGTTCAGGTGACACTAGGCAGGGCAAACTATTAACCTGACAAAAACAGGTCATTATCAGGGTCAAGTGACACTAGGCAGGGCAAATGATTAACCAAACAAAAACAGGCTATCAGAGACTCCTCCCTGCGGGCAGGGCTCTCACTACTCAGAGGAGCACATAAGCCAGAGTTCCCAGACCAGCTCTCTGATTGACAATGACTTCTGGATAGAAGTCGAAACGTCTTGATCTCCAAACAGCGTCCGGATGACAACCCCTGAAACCTTTTCTACAGAGATTCCTGGTTACACAGATACGGACTTTATGTTCACTGCCAGGTGTCCTGTACTTTCAGATCCCAGAGCAGAATTTACCATCATGCTAAAGCTAACAAACATTAGCAAGCTAACAGCACACTTCCTGTGTGTGTGTGTGTGTGTGTGTGTGTGTGTGTGTGTGTGTGTGTGTGTGTGTGTGTGTGTGTGTGTAGCATAAAACACTCTGTAATTATATACTGCACAACTACTTTAAATGATCATGAGTTTTGTTGTATGTTTTGTTGTATGTGTATGAACCACAACCCTTCAACTGAACAGCTGAATGAGCTCCTAGCACGTTAGCTAGCATATCTGTGATGCCGCTAATGCATAGAAAATGACTGTACATACTTTGACAATGCAGCTCTTTGCCTTCTACAACATGTCTGCGACCTGCAGACAGTAATCTGATTATGTCAGCCTTGAGTGGAAAAAGGAGATGAAAAATCCACAAAGAAATGAAGGATGTGAGACAGTACCGCGATGAAGGTCAAACACCGAGCAATGTTTACAGTAAGTTTACCTTTATTCTGAACCGTATGTCTCTTTTCATAGTGCTAAAGGCTTTCAGAATATTTCTCTGCTTTGTGCTCACGAGCTCTCAGAAAGTGATCATATGCTCTGTTGTTGTGCCATTAGTCTGCATTAGTGTCTGAAATGGCAGTGAAGTTTATAACTGCTGACCTGAGCAGCCAGATGAATTCTCGCAATATTTGTGAGTTCAAACAGTCTTGAGAATCCATCTGGACGCCCTCCCGCTGTTGGGAGAATCTTCTTCTGTTTTTAAGTCCTTAAATCATCGCCAGACATGTTCTCTTCAATTCTACCGTCTAAACACGATCACTGTAACTCCTAGCCTGATTAGCATCCCACGCAGTCCCTTAAGTAATAACGTAACTAAATTATGTAAGCGCTATGCAGCCAGTAGATAGTGCCTCTGACAGGTTGGACTACTCATTTGACAAAAATGCAGTCAAGATAAATATTTTCCAAATTTTGTTAAATTTTAGGTTTTTTGCTTTACTTCCTGGTTCCAAATGATGACATAACAGTAGGAAATGACTAAGCAACCACACCTAAACTCATCTAATGTCAGTTTTCTTTTAATTTTACAACTAAAAATACATGTGAACACTTTTATTTTATTGAATCAATGTTTCTTTTGTGTAAATTACGCACAACCTTTTTCCCCCAGTGTGATCATCAATCATTATCAGTTTGTTTACTTCCTGCAATTTTCAACATATATTTCCACTTTTCTCCACTTTTTGGTGTAGAACTAAAATTCATACAAACAACTGGTATTAATACACCAAATAATGTCAAAATTAGAAAAATGTGAAAACCTGTCATACACATTTTAATGTACTCAAGAGCATGTTTAAAGGCTAATAAAAAACCCTGCATCTCAGACAAAAAACGCCAACAATGGAAACGATTAATGGATACCTGTGGAACGGACTTTTGCTGCAGCAACTCAACAACAAAGAGATGGAGCCGACAGTCAAGGACTGGACTGCAATAACACATTACATTTACAAAATGGAAAATATGAAAATAAAAAAAATTAAAAAAAAACATTTCTGTAAATTAGAGATTGGGACAAATACATAGGACGACACATGTCTTTTCATTGGACTATTGGAATTCTTTTTGTCTTTGTCTTCTCGCTCTCTGTGTCTAGATCTATTTTGTGTTTTATATTATATATTTTAAATAGTATAATAATTTAAAAAAAGAGTTTATTCAATGGAAATGAGAGGAATCCCAATGGGTCAAGATTGTAAAGATGATGGAGGGAGTGTGAGCAGTGGCCTTAGTCGAGGAACGGTGTCTAGATCAGGACTAACTGTATCTCACCCAGGGCCAGACTTTCAGAAGGTTTTGTCCTCGAGGCCAGAAACGTGAAACACGGCAACAGGTCTAAACCAGGTCTAAACCAGGACTAAACAAGGTCAAAACAAGTCTAAACCAAGCTTAGTTGAATAGCTGCGTTTTAGCATCTGCAGCTATGTATCTGAGGACAAACCTGACACACATACTTGCTGGCATGTGTTATCGTTGTTGTTCTTACATTTCCTACATTTCTTTACTTTATCTCTCTGTCAGGAAACTGCAATGCCCACAATGCAACACGTGTCAAAACTTGATAAAAAAACTCAGTTAAATTAGCGGGACAAATTCCTAACAAGCAGAAGTGAGAAAGCCGCTCAGTCTCCAGCTGCCGCACTAATGAGCACTCGAGGTTCCAGGCCGTCGGAACGCTCGCACTCTCTGGCACATGCGACCGAGGTGACACAGAGGTGCAAGTAAACACAAAGGTAAGAGCGAAAGATACGAAAGCAATGGATTAACATGGAATTATTAAAATAGCTTGTAATATCATGCTGGTGCAAGTCTTTGTTTCGCTATTCTTAGATTTTAAATACATATTTTAGCTAAGGATGATTTTTTTTATCTGAAAGTATGACGGAAGTGTGTTGTCAACTAAAGAATTTTGTATAAAAATGCATTGGAACTTGAAATGATTTTGCATTGGAGTAGAAAAATCAGAATTTAAAGATATTTTTTCATAGAATCAATTCGACAACTCGTCACTATCTGAATATTGATGTTATTGCTTTGCCTGGAATGTTCCTCAGTATTTAATTGAATGAATCTATTTAAGCTAATCTAATTAATATAATATAACAAGCGTTGATACCAGTCCAAACTCTCTGGATGGTTGAACTTATGGGCTAATGCTAAAGGCTAATGCTAACAGATACCGGAAAAAATACATGGGACTGGCTCAAGAGTCGCTCAAATCTTTCCGGACTAGTCGAGTTGCTATGAGATCGATACCAACTCTAGTTTATGGCTTTGGGTCCATCAAGTAACCATAAATCTAAACTAAACAGGTCAAACAAAAATCTTAACTCTCTGGCAGCCTGTCAGGATAATTACCATATCGACTTACTGTTCAATCTGTGATCAAACGAACAATCTTTTACGGCTCAGTATGTATCATGTGTATCTTTTGTATGCACTTTCGAGAACTTTGGAGAAATTTGGATTCCAGAGAGTGAAATTATTTATTTAATTTCTCATAATCAGCACCAACTTAGTGAAAAAGTGTTTAGTTCTGCTAATTATTTATTGTAGCCCATGTATTTAACAACATTTCGCCTGAACTCGTCCTAAAGAGGGTGGCTCCAGTCTGTCAACCGGATGCCTTTAACTCACATCCATCTGAAGTGGTGCAACAATAGAAATATCTGGGCGCCATCATTGACGACAAGCTGCTGTTTGGCACTCTTGGCACAGTTTTCTCTTTGCTCTGGGACAGTTATCCATTTGCTAAATTATCTTGAACACTGTTTATTTGAACTGCTTTTCTACTTGTGGCCCATCGAGGAAACTGTAGTTGTGGTTTTGGGTGCTACAAAAATTAATTGAATTCACATCTACAGGGCACAGATCATAAAAAGAGCCCCACATATCTCCCCAGAACCGAGCCACCCTCTTTGGGCCGAGTTCGAGCTGCTTCTGTCCGGCCGCAGATACAGTGCGCCCAAATCCAGAGCTAATACATACAGAAACTCACTTATTCCTACTGCCATTTGTATTTTGAACGGGTCATTGAAATACTGCATAGTTTTTGTTTTCTACTCTGAGTTGTGTAACATCCCTAAATGCAGAAGTGCTTTTGCTCAATCTGCGTTTTCATTTAGGGGTGTTAAACAATGGAATGCGCTCCCATCTGAGTTATTGAGCTTAAATAGTCTTCCAGCCTTTAATACAGAGGTGAAAGCATGGTTTTTAGAAAAGCAAACATGTACGCACAATTAAGTATGACTGAAATGTAAATGTTGACTGTATAGAGAATGTGTTTAATGAGTGTATAAATATGTTGTATGAGTTGGTGAGTTTGGATAGATGCTGCATGTGGAAGCAACAAGGGCTGTGGCTTTTTAATTGTTGTAAATATGTAAATAATTCTTGTTGACCCCTCCCACTGAGGACTACAGATGGAAATTAGCTGTGAAGCTAGAATCTGGTACAAGCATCTCTGCCATTGTGCTTAATGTAACTGTACACTGTCCTAATAAACGAATAAAGAAAAGAAGAAAGAGTGAGTTGTATGGGTGCATGCTCTGCTACTGCAAACAAATTGGCCCTCGGGGATAGTAAAGATAACCTTGAACCTTCATTTACAATTACTCTAATTGGGATTGTCCAGCTTTATCAGTGGCAAAAAGAAGTTATTATTATATTATTGTTTATCGTGATATTTTCTGTAACAATATATCTCACTTCAAAATGTGTTGTTGTGACAGGCCTACACTCTGGCTCTAATCAGCTCTGAACATGGACTACAACAGGCTTAAAATCATGAGGACTCAAATCAAGACTTAAACTTACTCAAATATATCTGGATCTTAGCACAGGAGTTCACCAGAAAAGCGTATTAAATGAATTCCATCAGGTCTATCCCAGAACTACACCAGGTCTAAATGCTCGTCTCCTCTGCCTCCTGTCGTGCCTGTGAATTGACGTGGCAGAGGGAATGGTGCAACTATTTTCAGACTCACATCCTGCTAATTAGCATCCTGACGCTAACGCTGATGCATGCTGGGAAACCATCGTGTTGAACAACCTGTGTTACTGTTTCAGAATTTCTATTACAGCGGTTTCTCAAGCGGTGGTGAGGGCACAGCAGGAATCTATGGAAGATAAAAGTTTTACTGAAGTGGTTTTGTTAACATTTGTATTCTGATTCAGTTCTGGTTTAAAGTTAGATTACAAATGTATTTTGGTTATTAATCTTTGTGTCTAGACCTGGTATTTTATATATGGATTATATAAAATAGGCTTTAACTTTTTTCCTAGAGCCGTTGGCATTAGTTCTTAAAGATGGCAAATTATGAATCATGTAATGTAGTGAAACACATTGTTTCAAGTGCCACAAATCCTACACTAATAAATGAACTTTAGAAAGTGGAGGTGTAACGCCTGATGCACACCGACTCCGGTCCGGCTCCGGTTCGGGACCCGCGCGGGTCCCGTGCGGGTCCCGCAAGACTTAGAAAGTGCTAAAAATCAATGCGCCCTGTCACACCGACCTCGAGCTCTGCGTCGCTGGTCCGCAGCCGCTGGTCTCCGGAAAGAATCCGCAAGAAGTCTATTTTTGCCGGACACCGCAGCGGTCTGGTGCGGCTTTCATGTCATTTGACGAGTATTCTCGCGCGAAACCACGTGAATCTACGTGGCTTTCGTCAAAAACGGACCGCAGTTAACCGGAGCTGGTGTGACAGGCGTCTGCAAGAGACCCGCGCGGGTCCCGGACCGCGACCGGACTGGACTCAGTGTACACTAGGCGTAAATGTCATGAACGAGTTCACTGAACAAAAATACAAATACAACACTTTTGTTTTTGCTCCCATTTTTCTCCCATCTGCCCTGAACAGTGAAAATCAGGATTAATTCGTGAAGAGAACACCTCTCCAATGTCCCCAGGCGCCATCGAATGTGAGCTTTTGTCCACTCAAGTCAGTTACGACTATGAACTATCCCGATGAGGACGACGAGCTTCAGGAGACGGTTCCTGACAGTTAGTGCAGTAATTCTTTGTTTAAGCAATCCGACTGTTGCAGCAGCTGTCTGGGGGCTGGTCTCAGAGGATCTGAGAGATGAACGTGCTGGATGTGGAGGTCCTGGCCTGCTGTGGTTACACGTGGTCTGTGGTCTGGAGGATGGTTGGAAGGACTGCCAAATTCTGAAACGCCTTTGGGGACGACTCTGGTGGACATTCCTGCAGTCCCTTTAACTGAACACTCCCTCAAAGTCACATCTGTGGCACTGTGCTGTGATAAAACTGAACATTTCAGAGTGTCCTTTAACTGTGGTTAGTCTAAGGCCCATCTTTGATAAATTCACGCTGTCTAATCAGCATCTTGATATACCACACCTATGAGGTGGTAGGGATTATCTCGGCATAGGAGAAGTGCTCACTAACACAGATTTGTGAACAATATTGAGAAAAAAAAAGAAGCTCTTTAGTGTATATAGATTATATCTTTGAGTTTAGCTCATGAAGAAATGGGAGGAAACTCTTGGTAGCATGAGCTAGCTAAGTGTTGTGGCAACAGGCAAATAGGCCTTTACAATTGTTTATAATTGTATAATTGTTTTCTATTCTTGAATAGGATGAAATTTGGATTGAGACCTATTTTCTTCTTGATAAGGTTAAATGTTTAATCAGATTTATTTCTGATTTAATAATTATCTCTTACTACTTTAATCCGGGTTTAGTCTAAACGTGTTCTAATATCATTGAGAAAGAAATCCTACAACTAATTTAACCTAATCCATACGTTCCAAAAAGCAGGGGTCTCATTGGAGTAAAACAAAGGGTTAAAATGATCCGATGCTCGTTAGCTAAAGCGTCCCGAGTGACTGCTAATTAGCACATAATAGGACGGGCGCGGCGGTACACGGGGGCTTGCAATTTAAGAATAAAGCCTTTTTTTCCATCCCGGGCATAAGAGAGGAGAGGCAGTCCATAGCAGCACAATTAGCTCGCTACCATTAGCTTCTCCCGTCAGCCGGAACCCATCAGTTATGATTAGCTAACAAGGCTACCACAGCACCGCGCGGCTTAGACAAGTCCCAAAGAGCCTTAGCATTTATTAATTATCATTTTTTCCTCCTCTTTTCGCAGGGTAGGCAGCTCGTTTTGGTCTAATTTGTCCTAAGCACTCTGCCGTAGCAAGAGGAGCTACGGCAGACATGCCAAATATGTAAAATATCATGTTTAATACGCTAAGGATCCGTTCTAACAAGAAGCGAGGATGAGATGTCAAAATCATCGTACAGAGCACGTGAGGGAAGAAGAGGCCTACTCCATTTATTTTCAAACTCAGTTGGCCTTTAATAGTACAGATTGATTAGTTAGTCGGGGTTTCTTAGTTGGTTAAAGAAAAAGGTTAAAAATAAAATACATGTAGGAGCAAAAACTTTAAAGTCTATATGACAGGTTAGACTACATGTTTGACTAAACGTAATGAATATGATTATACTTAAGATTGTACAAAACATTTTGCCTTTTTGTCCCCAGTTTGACCGTTTTCATCATTTTTATATTCACCTTATTCCACCCCGCCCACTTTTGCCGTTTTTTGCCACAGATACGCACTTTTGTTGTAAATGCACTTCCGTTTGACGAGAACTCCGTTAAAGCTAATGACGAACGAGGGAAAAGTCTCGCCGCTAAAATGTTACATAAAGTAGGTTGATTTGTGTAAAATGTTTAATGAACACGAGCAACAACAAGTCAACAACGCACACATTTCCTGGGCCGTCTGAAAACGGCTTTTTAGTCCGTGTAGAACTTATTTTCTGTTGAGCTCGTCTGCTCCATGTGAACTAATACAACAGAAACAAGACGGCGGCGCGTAAGGCAACGTCCAGAATAAGGTGAATAATTGCACTTCCAGCAAATATGACATAAGCTGTGTCTGAATGTCCACACTCATTCTCTAACCCCTCATTCACTCCACAGTCCTGCCCTGTTCAGTGACTAAATAGTGCCCTCAATCCTGGAGCAATTCACACACACAGCGCACTACTTTCTCCTCGCCGCGGGTCACATGACTCAGGCGTCTAGAGGAAAAAAGTTGGCAAAAGTCAGAAAAAAAAAAAAAGATTTCTGTAATGAATATGGGTCAAATCCTCCTGACACGCACATATTTATGGAGTAATAAACATAATACAAATTTTATTAACCATGGATTGCATGTTAAACATCAAATGGACTGGACGATCTATTCACAGTTAAGGTAAGTGGCTAAAGCTAACATCTCTGCTGCTAACAGTTTGTTTAAAGTGTTTTGTTCATAATCTCGGCTCAACAGTTTGTTTAAACAGCTCTTTCTGCTTCATTCAGTTCGCTGTAGTTTTTCCAACTCATACAATGCATTGTGGTCAATATCGGCCGGTCTAGTGACCATCACTGGACATTACTTTTCATGATGCATTGTGGGAAATTTTGAGTGCACTAGTTTTTCACCTGCTGGACATTCGGACAGCACTAAAAATGGCATGACCACTGTACAGTGCCGTATACAGGGAACAGTGTGGACACAGACACAGTTACAGGTAATTCTACAACTGTTACCTAGCAACCATTTTGAAAACAAGGGCCAATATCCATGTTAATTACACAATAATTATGATTTGATCAGTAATAAAACCTGATAATGACTTTATTTTGTTCGATGAGCGTTTAAACTGTCTGAAAAATGTGTCAGTTGAGTGTTAACTGTCTGTTTCTTTTCAACTGTATGTCGCTTTTTGATGACATCACAGAGCGATTCCATTTCAGAACTCTACTTCCTGTAATTTTATACTTTTATGTATCAAAATTTCTTCTGGTACTGCGACTTCAAAAATGCAAAACTATGTTAATATTTACCACAGGTGCCCTCCCACCAAACTAAGTCATAATTTGAATATAATCAGATAATCTCATATGGACTTTAAGTAGTCTGTAAGTATCACATAAAAGTTACATTGGCCCCTACTTTTCACAAATAGTAAAGTATTTCAGACAATAGACTTTTGGAGAAATGGCTTATCTTATTAAAGGGCCTGTGCCTGATTTTTACTGTTTTGAAACGTGCATAACAGAACTTGTTTGAAGTGCATATTTACAAAAGTGAAAGAACCCATTTAGTGCACAAACGTGTGGACAACACAGGGTACAGGTGAAAGATTTTTTTTTCCTTTTAACAGAAGCTAAATCAGGGTGTGTTTTGCAGGGGTAATAATGTTTTTTTGTATTTGGATGAATGTGGCTCAATACGTTTCTTGTGGTTGTTAAAGGAAATCAATGAATGGTGGCCATGTTTCAATAAAGGCTGACATTTGCTTTTGTTCCTCTGCTGTAGATTTTTCAGTTGGATGGGGTTACCTAGTGTGCTTTTATTTTTCCAATTTTGAAGTATACCTTTTTAGTGATAGTTAGAGATGAAGAGGGCAGTATGATATTTGAGTGGGAGGCCTATTTGTGTGGTGTCTCCTAGAACAGTGTTTTTCAACCTCTTTTGAGTTGCGGCACACTTTTTGAGTTTAAGTGATTCCACGGCACACCACCTACTACTAAAACATTGCCCAATTAGTAAGAAATATGGTCCGTGCAACTGTCAAGCTCTTTAAATTTAGAATAATGATTTGTGTTCTTTTTTAACGCAGAAGTTGCTCAGGACTTACCAAAAAAGAAAAAGAGTCAATTGCATCCGCATTTGTGAATCTGTTAAATCAAATTGGACTTTTTTCCAAGGCACACGTGGCAAAACTGGTTGAAAATCAAGATCGTAGAAGACACAGACACACTCTCTGTCATGGAGCCGTTTCAAAAGTGCTAAAAGCTAATTGTAAGGACAGTTAGAGGAACTATATGGAAACAACTGCATAAGATTATTCGACAGTCGTTTCTGAGTCATGGTGCAATATTGAGTGACATTAATGACTATGTGGGCTTACAGTTCAAAATCAGGTACAGGCCCTTTAATTCACAGGTTCTTGGTTTTAGATCACATCCCGTAATATTTCGGGTTTATCTTTGGCACCATATTGTATTTTTTCTGAAGTACAATAGGAGAGTGTTGCTTTGTTGGAGGCAATTTTCCAGTGTATTAAGATACATTTTTTTGCTGCTGCCGTAGCTAGCAGGGTAAGATAAGGTTTTTCTCATAAGAATTTAGAACAAAATCAGACATATATGTTTTATTTTTATTCTTATTGTGATATTTACTTTAGTTTATCTGTATTTTCATGACTCTGTTGCTCAGCTGGTCGGCTGCATGTCTATTACAAACATAATTTGCTCTTATGGATGTACAAAAGTCATTGTAATTCTCCTGGCATGGGTCCAGGCAGCTCCGAAGCCACAAAGCGCATTAGTTCAGTTTTACAATCAAGCAATCAAGTTTAAGGATAGAAAACCAATCAATAATTTAGTTTAGAAAGCTTCAGTAATTTATGTTTTCTCAAATGAATATTGAAATGTATCAATGACTTGACCCCTAAACCACAGAGTACATTTATTTAGAGACGAAACAGCAGCAGGCTCCTTAAACCAAAACTGTAAAACAGGCTGTGAACTGTGGAGCTCACTGCCCACAGATTAAGAGCATTTCTGAGCTCATAAAGTTGGCTGAAAACAAATCAAGATTTTACCCATTAGTAAATAATGCTTAAAAGTGAATGAATGAGTTTTTAAAGTGTACAATTGCACTGTGTATTTAGAAAGTAGACTGTTTTAAAGCTGGGGTACCTGATTTTTACACAACGGAACCAGAAGTTTAAATGTATCTAACTCGTCCCTCGCTCTCACAAACCCTTTGGCACATTGTTAAAATTCCCATGCATTCATTTTCGGTCCTGTGCACAGCTTTAAAACAGCCTTTTTTCAGACGACAGAGTGAAACTGGGGAGGACCACCCAAGCGCAACCAATCAGAGAGCTGCTTTTAGCTTTTACTTCGAGACAAAATGCTATATTATTAGATTCAGGCAGCACGCAGAGGTCTCATTTTTGTCATAAAGTGTTGCTTTTACAAGACACTCTTTGGCGGAGAAGACAAAAATGACAAATTTATACTGAATAAAGTCAGGTACCCCAGCTTTAATGTGTTATTGTAGAATAGCCCAACCAGGGACAAGAGTTGAAAATTAGCACTTGGTATAAACTGTATACATCGCCTCAGCTGCATCTTAACTATATCTGACTGCACTGTCCCTGCCAAATAAACAAACTAATCAATAAATAAAAGACATGGTTTGAGTAACATTGAAACATAATAAATGATACAGAACTGGCACTTAGCTGTGATGAATTTTACAAAGACGCACTTTAAAGGGGTTTGAACAGGAAGTCAGTGGACCTGTTTCTTTTATGAAAGTGCCTCTGACAAGATAAATATATTTCAATATTCTCCTAAAATCTTTATAAATTTTACCCCAGTTTATTTATTTTTAGGATTTTCATTTTACTTCCTGGTGATGATGATGATGATGATGATGATGATGATGATGATGATGATGATGATGATGATGATGATGATGATGATATCACACTAGGAAATGACCAAGAAAAATACATGTGAACATCTTTATTTTACTGAATCAATGTTTAAAGGGTCAAAAAGTAGTTTATTCTGTGTAAATAATGCATAACCTTTGTCTCTTCTTGTTACAGCGACCTGATTGGTGTAAAGCTATCATTTATATTTACACAATGTATTAATACACTAAATAAAGTCAAAATTAAACTAAATTTAAAAAACTAAAAAACAACTGTCATATGCACTTAAAGGTGCTTTTGAACTGTCCAAAATATAAACTAAAAATGCACCAGTGTCTTAAATTATTAAAATGTAGCAGGCAAAAGCTAAAATTGTAATCTTTAAAAGTTGCAATAGTTAAACAAACAATTAAACACGGCCCATCTTCCAATTGTTAAATAAGACATCTCTTGCTGACTGGTTTAATTCTGGATTAGTACAGTTTATGCTTTTTTGTTCCTGGTTTAGTCCTCGTTTAATTCTGCTTTTAGACCTTGTTTGGTCCTGGTTTAGACCTGTTTTGATTCTGGGTCAGACCTGGTTGGTATCTGGTCCTAATGTGAGTTAACATTTATGCGTTCACATTTGTACTTAGTCGAAACAGGGACTAAACCTGGAACAAAACCAGAACTAGGCCAGGACTAAACCAAATCTAGATGAAGACTAAACAAGGTTCAGCACACGACCATCATTGCAAGTATGAACTCAGCCCTGTATTTTATCTTTATTGAAACAGATTTAGTGTTGGGGAGATTTTGTGCGACACCAAATTTTATTAAAAGTGTAACCGATCCGGCCGAGAGGACATGGCCCTTTGAAAAATCTGGCCCTCGGAATCATTATTATGAATATCCCTATTTTAAAGCAGTAGAACGGTAAACATTTAAAAGGACAGGACATGTTACCTCATCTTACCTTTTAGTATTCAATTATGGAACAAATTCTCAATAGCAAAAGTTACGTTTGTCGCTGCGCTTTTCTCCTTGACACAATTGCATTCGGAGGATTGAGGTGTAAACACGACATCTGGAAATAGAACGGCGACACAGGATCACGCCGAGATCTTACCAGTCGCTTTTTACCGCTAATTGCCGCTTTGCCGCTGAAACGCACCATCTGGAGAGACAGCTTCCACCGCGGCTTGAACATCATCACGATATCAACATCCCCTTCCAAATTTAGCCCGCGCCTCACACCTCTAACCAAGCAAAAGTTGATTCACTACATAAACTTTCCAAGAGAACCTGCCTTCAGGCTTTCTATTAATGCGTCATTTGTGTAAACTGATTTGTTTAGTGTGACGCTAGGAGTCTTGAAGCACGAAAATGGACATTTAACGAGATGAACAAGACCACACCCAAATCAGGACTAGACTAAGGAAATGTCTAAGGCAGGATTTGTCTTTGCCGCAAGTGGAGGACTTCAAGTATCTCGGGGTCTTACTGTTCACATGTTTCTCTGCTGTTCACATGTTTCTCTTTCTCTCCACTTCCCCCGGGGAGTGGAGACTGTTTCAGGCACTGTGGCGGCTGCTCCAGTGACGACCCCCCCCACCCTCATCTGTCTGGAGGATCGATCTCTACACTGGACGATCTATGCGCCACCCGCCTGGAAGAACTCCCTCAACCCTGGATTAGCCGCACCTCGTCTGCCTGGATGAACTCCATCTACTTAGATGAACTGTTCCTCATCTCCTGCTGGAGGATCTCTCTACACTGGTGGACTGCTCCTCGTCCGCCTGGAGGAACTCTTTAAAGCCACCTCCCTCTTGAGTGGTTCTGGCTCCACAGTCCAAGTGGATGCGTCAGTCCTAGTTCATCTGCAGCCTGTCCGTCCGTGGGAGTAGGATCTCTCCTTCACTGTAGTTCTCCCCGAGGTTTCTACTTTTTCCCATGGGGTTTTTTGTAGTTTTTCCTCGCCGAGAAGGAGGGTCAAAGGACAGGGGCATTCTGGGACAGTTATCTGAACTGCTTTTACCTGTAGCCCATCGAGGCAACTGTTGTTGTGATTTTGGGCATTATAAAAATAAATTGATTTGATTTGATTTGTTCAGAGTGAGAGAGCGTGAGATGGACCGAGCGGCTGCAGTGATGTGGTCGCTGTGTCGGACCGTTGTGGTGAAGATGGATCTGCGTCGAAAGGCAAAGCTCTCGATTTACCGGTCTAACTGCGTTCCTACCCTCACCTGGTCATGAGGGGGAAGAAAATGGATGGATTTGATCTGGACCAGTGAGACTAAAGCAGCAATTATGACAGGGTCACAACCAAATCAGGACTAAGGGGACAATCAACTTCAAGGAACAATTCGACCTAAAGTAAACCAGTATGGTAGGACTAAGGGTGCTTTCACGCCTACACCATTTGGTACGGCTCAAGTGAACTCGAGTTCGAAACCCCTGCAAGTGCGGTTCATTGGGTCCGGTGTGAAGGCGGACCAGTTTGATTTGGTCTGGATTAAAGAACCGAACCGAGACCCACCTTTGGAGGTGGCCCACTTCCTAGTGGACTTGTGGTGTGAATGCTAACCAGACTCAATTCGGCCCAATGAGCACCGTTTGATCCAAGCAAGATTCCGTAGTGTGCTGAACACAACCGAAATAAACCCCGAAGTGACGGTCAAAACGGAAGAAACAGACCGTGAATGAGGAAGAAATGAATCATGTTATGTCTTATACTGTACTGTATTCATATTTGAACAGAAGGGCGCTGAGCTGCTAAAAATCACCAAAATACACAAAGCCACATATGATTTTATCAAGATTTTCTGGGGGAGAACCACCAGACCCCCTGTTTTACATGATGTTTGTGGCAGGTTAATCATATAAGAACAAACATTTTAAAACGTTCTTTAAGGTCATTGAGTTGTGTGTTAAATCAGGTTACAAAAAAATGTGGGATGTCCAGCAAACAAAAAGCAAAGGGGCCTGGAATTCTTAACCGCGCCCTTGACCAGGCTTGAAAGTAGAACTAAACCAGGATTTACAGGACAAAAAATTCAATATATGACAAAAAACAAGACAAGATTCAACCAGGACTAAGCAAGGACCAAAATGAGTCTGAACCAGGATTAAAGGTTGATAAAAGTGCACTTTTTACTGCTACAATCTACAAATGTATTATCTAGTGAAACTAATTAGCTTTTTTCTTGCTGTTTGTTTAGTTTTTTCAGTGTGGATTGAAAACTATGAATACATAAGAATAAATTAAGAACCAAATGTATTTACATAAAAAAGCCATTTAAATTCTGATTCGATTAGATGTTACAAACTGGCACTCGCACAATGTTAACACGCACAGTACATGAGCGCAGCAGCTGTGAAAGGGTTAACCCCAATCACGGAGCAATGCCTCATGGGAAATCTGCTTTAAATAACTGTAATAGGAGAATAATTAGGAGAAAATGCAGAAATGAAATGCGCATTGATCCACATTTAATAAACAGGGAGCGGGTCTTTTCTGTATTCGCTCGGCCGCGGTTACCTAATGGACACGATCATTCCTATTGATCGCTCACAGCCGCGCACAAATAAATAAGAACATTATTAAGGCTTATTTATATATTTCTTCTCATTCTTTTGTTTAAAGGTGCACTAAATAACGTTGTGATTGTCTCCATGTTCAATATTATGGCTTTTCTGCATTTATTCATTCAATTTCGGTTGTTTTTATTGATGGAACATGTCTAAAAAACTTGCATTCCAACATTAAAGGAGACATATTATATTTTTTCCAGTACTTGGTATTGAACTGTAGCATTAAGTAGATCATCGTTGCACTTTTTGTTCATTGTAAATCTCAATTACATTCCACATGTGCGTTAACACAGCGCTGCGACGAGGTGGCCCCTGTCCAGGGTGTTCCCCGTCTAAGGCCCAAAGTCACTGGCTCCAGTCACCCGCGACCCCTAACGGAAACAAGCGGCAGACAATGAATGAATATGCGTTAACATTACTTTCTTTGATTTGTTTATTTTGTTGATTTGTGACTTGATTTGAGATACTTTTAAAAGACATGAGAAAGATATGTTTTATGGAAATTATTTGAAAGAAAATTTGCAGTAAATTTATGTTAAATAAAGCACAATTCTTTATATTTTAGGGAAATATTCAGTGTTTGGGACAGATGATAATCGTAAAAAGTTGAAACATTTTTACCCTAAAATTTTACTGGAGGACATTGTATTGTTTAGTATAATGGCTCTAAAACCTATCTATCTTGCATTTAATCATTCAATTTCAGTTGTTTTTATTGCTTAAAAACATGCATTCCTACCCAGAAACAATATTTAATTTTTTCCAATACACTACATCATAATTGCACTTGTTGAAAATTGTCTACGTGACATTTAAGAACTCCACATGCATCACGCCAAGTCTGAATTACTACTACGTACAGGGATGTGGGCGGGGATAGGGGGTAGGTGAAAACAGCACTGGAGCCTCAGATGCAGGAGAATTTAGGATTAAAAACTTGTTTTTACTCAGCTAAATTATTTTTTAAACTCACACAACATTTTTGAGGAATGTCAGTCTGGTTTTAGGGTAAACCACAGTACCGAGACAGCCTTGACAAAGATTTTAAATGATTTTAGACTAAGTTATGATTTTAAACAGGTGACAGTGTTGGTTCTACTGGATCTCAGCGCTGCCTTCGATACAGTAGACCACACTATTCTTTTAAACAGACTCAAGCACCTGGTGGGCCTCTCTGGTACTGTGCACAAATGGTTTACTTCTTATCTCACAGACAGAACATTCATGGTAAGTCTAGATACCTGCTCCTCCAAGGTCCATAAAATCACATGTGGTGTGCCCCAGGGTTCCATTTTAGGTCCTGTACTTTTTAATCTGTACATGTACCCTCTGCTGGTGTCATCAGGACATCATGGAGTCAACTTGCACAGTTATGCTGATGATACTCAGCTTTACATCTCCATGTCTCCTGATGACACCAGGCCAATGGATGCTCTTTTTAACTGCATTTTAGAATCAAATCCTGGATGGCACAAAACTCTCTCCAGCTTAACCAGGACAAAACTGAGGTTTTAGTCATCGGTCCTGAGGCTCAGAGAGAGAAACTTTTATCCAAACTGCAAGCACAGTCTTTTAATCCATCGGCACAGGTAAAAAACTTGGGCGTTATTTTTGACTCTGAGCTCACTTTTATTCCTCACATCAAGAACATCACAAAAATAGGTTTTTATCACTTAAAGAACATAGCCAGAGTTCGCCCCATTCTCTCTCGGGCCAACACGGAGACGCTGCTCTCTGGTCTTCCCAAAAAGAGTATTTCAGGTTTGCAGTTATTACAAAACTCAGCAGCACATGTCCTGACTACGACCAGGGGGCGGGACCACATGACACTGGTTTTAAAATCACTGCATTGGCTCCCCGTGTGTTTCAGGATCGATTTTAAGCTTCTTTTACTGGTTTATAAATGTCTTAATGGTCTTGGGCCTTCTTATCTTTCAGAACTGCTTTTACCATATGAACCCTCGCGGCCCCTGCGCTCCTCCGGCAGCCGGCTCCTAGTCATTCCCAAAGTCAGGACACACACTCACGGAGAGGCGTCTTTTCAGTACTACGGCCCTCGTCTGTGGAACGGCCTGCCGGAGAACCTCAGGGCCGCAGAGAACGTTCAGGTTTTTAAGAGCAGGCTCAAGACCCACCTTTTTGGCTTAGCCTTTGATTAATATTTATTAATTATATCGGTATTTAATATAATTTATTATTTTATTTATAATTGAGGCTAGTTTTTATGTGTTTTACTTTCAACCTTAGGTCTTAGTTTTTACTTTACTATATATTTTATCTTCATCCTCCTTTATCTGAATCCCTTTATTCATTTTAGACTCTCCAGTGTTTCCTCTGAGGGGCCCTCTGTACTGGGAGCGGAGGTCGGCTGTGGCCCCTGGGCACTGGCTCATGGGCTCCTGCTGGAGGTTGGGTCTGGGCCTAATCTCTGCTCTGGGTCATGGGTCTGTGTCCTGTGGCTGCAGGCGACTCTCTGCTCCTGGTGCAGACGGCTCCTCTGATGGTGCTCTCACAGCTGGTTCACCTGCATTCAGCCTCATGCCCATTATCTTAATGTATGTATGTACGTGTGTGGGTGTGTGTGCGTGTGTGTGTGTGTGAATATGTGCATGTGTACGTGTGTGTCTCTGCGTGGAAGCTTTAATGTGGGGATGGTGGGGCCGGGGTGGGGGTGGGTTCCGGGGATCGTTTTTAAATATGTGAATGGGTGGGTTTGGGAAATTGTTTTTAATATGTAAATTGGAAAGCACTTTGTGTTACAATTTTTGTATGAAAAGCGCTTTATAAATAAAGTTTGATTTGATTTGATTTGAACTCAAACATGCAGGACTAAATCCAAACACAACTTTCAGTAAACTAATGGTGAGGAAACACTGTTGAAACAAGATTAAAAAATGAATAAAAAAAAAAAAAAGTGCATCTTTTAAAATCTCGCATAAGCACAAGGTATCAGTTCAAATTAAAGGTACGCAAATTCTATGGGCAAAAGTAGAAAAAAATGACAAACATTTTAAACAGGTTGCTCTGGTTTTTCTCATTTACCTAAAGCATTCTGGGAATGAATTATTCACTGCAATGAGTTTTGAAACTCTTTTTACAACAATTGCACGATAAAGCTATGAACAATTTGCATGCTAACAGCGCACTTCCTGGTTTTTGGAGAATTAAATGCTCTATAATCAAACAGCACACACAGCTTTTCAATATATGCGCTGGAGAAAAACAAAAAAATAATTGGATAGAGGCGCTTTACAGTGATAGAGTGGTATAGACCGTTCTCGACTGTGGTCATTGAGAACTGGCACATACGGGACATTCACGGGTGTCATCGTCTGCTCGGCGGATAGAGGTGGCTTCACCGGAGAGTCATGTTGTGTCTGTGAAGTGACACTGTGCTGTATTTATGAGGAAAACACATACGGCTGGGTTTGTGTTTACTGACTTTTTATTGGTTAAACAGTGTCATGAGATCACACGAACTGAAAGTTGTGGCACTAGCTTTGATGCTAACTCTCAGGTTTTTCGTAAATGGACATTAAAAGTGGCTACGGGTGAAGAAGTTGGACATTATTTAATCAGTGGAAACCTATGTCATTTGGAGCTGTGTCCAAACAGATGAGGACGTCACATACCGGGGAGGAGTGTCTGCATTATTGCATTATACATTTGTTTTGACAAAAATATCACCATGTGACAAAAATAGAATGTTTTAGCCCAGACTACATTTCTAGTGTCTCCTCTGAATCTTTCTATTGGCCGCTGGGCTCTGTGTGCTTAAAGGTTGAAAATCAGAATCTCATTTCCTGGTGGGTAGCACAAATAACTGGTCCGCTCAGGTGTCAATCATTCTCTAGTGCACGCCCACAGGCTCGTCCAGGGGAAACGCTCGCTCCCCTGGCCACGCATGCGTGGTTGATATGCTAGTGTGTTTATGTAGCAGGTTAGCGGCGAGTTCCGTCATTGTAGGTCTAAACTTTCATCCGCGAAGAACTGAGATGGCTGAGGGACGAAAGAGAAAGACTGTTTTGGAGCTTTCACAGAAGAGACGAAAGTCTGCAGAGGAAAGAAACAAAACGCGTGTTATTCTGGGGGAATCGTTTACGCGCTGGCGAGCATTGAAAGAACAAGGCTTCCAACTGATGCCTCCGTTGCAAAGTTTCTGCTGGACAGGTAACTTTTTATCTGACTCTTTTTTTATGTTTTTATACATTTTGAAAGTTTTTAAATCTTCTTCGCGGAGGTTGTCATGAGAAAGCGACACCAATCGTCTTGTAAACAAATGCACATGGAGCAGTGCTGCTGGGCGTGCTCGTGCACCAGGTTTGCTAGGCGTTCACTCAGGAGAAACGGGGGGGAGGGAGGGGGAACCTGCGCATGCGCTTTTTCAAAAAAAGGACTAACAGTCGCAGATTTTCAAATTGGCGAGAAATCCTCCATTCAACCTTTAAGTGTCAGTCAACAGTAAACTGTCCCGGAGCACGGCCAAAATCAACTTCAATCACCTCATTCTGCCCCGCCCACTTTTGCCTCTTTTTATGTCTATGATCTTGTAGTAAAGGGACTTCTGGTTTGATGCGAACGGCGTTCGTGCAAATGGACGAGGGGAAAGTTTCTCGCTAAAACATTAAATAACGTTGATTGATTTGTGTAAAATGTTTAATATATACGTGCAACAACAAGTCACAACGCACTGAAAACTGCTTTCTAGTGTAGAACTTATTTTCTGTTGAAAATATTCTGTTGTTGAGTTGGCGGCGCCCACAGTAACTTCTAGAATAAGGTGAATAATTCATTATTTAACATGTTTAAATAAACTGCTCCTGAGGTCTAGTCGGGTTGTTCTGTGATCCACACACTGTGATTCAGTTGTCCCAGCTCCACCGGGCCGGCTCTAGCTGTAGACCACCCAAACTAATAGCTTGCCCTCCCAATCAAAAAGGTGCACCCTGCACCTGTGTAGGTGCACAGGAGTCTCCACACAGTTGTTTGTACCTTCTCGTGCTGCTGGTTGTGTGCAACACTCACTTCTGTTGCTCTGGAGTGTGGACACAGCAGCTAAATCATATTCCTAGATTGAATCATTATAAGTCATTTATGAGAGGCTTATCAGGGGATGTGAAGAGTCCGGAGGGGCGTGGTGTAAAGCAGTGTTTTTCAACCCTTTTTGAGTTGTGGCACACTTTGAGTTTAAATGATACCACGACACACCACTTACCACTAAAACATGACAAATCAGACCATTTAGTAAAAAAAAAAAAAAAAAAGCTATATACTGTCTGTGCCACTGTCAGGTTCTTTCAGTTTGGCAGTAGTGATTGGTTTTGTGTTCGTTTTTGGTGCAGAAGTTGCTCAGGACACTCCAAAATCATAAATTAGTTAATTACATCCACATTTATGAATATGTTACCTCAAACCAAAACCAGGACATAAAGCATCACATGTTACAGACTGTATTAGGCCTACATAAAAGAAAAAAAAAAAGTTTACAAATAACGTAATTATTAATATCAATCTCTGGGGCCAATTAGTAAATGTAAGCCTATATTAACAACA
The DNA here is from genome assembly GCA_019453435.1 of Rhinogobius similis. Classification (NCBI taxonomy): domain Eukaryota; kingdom Metazoa; phylum Chordata; class Actinopteri; order Gobiiformes; family Gobiidae; genus Rhinogobius; species Rhinogobius similis. Next base: position 33,433,991 of record CM033627.1, on the reverse strand, counting down.
CACACAAAGTAAGGACACAGTCTAAACGAGTAGAGCCCCCACCCCCTGCAAAAAAGTGATCATATTTCATTTCTATTGTTCTGTTTTTAGTCCCTTGTTGCGAGCAAAACATGCAGCGTATAATACAGCTAAAGATACACATTTAATCTCACTTCTAAAAATGGGGCACATAAAACCGACGTGAATAGAATATTATAAATGTCCACCTAAGTATTCTCTCTGCCCACCCACCATCAGTGGGCTAGAACCGGCCCTGAGCTCCACGAGACGAGACGGAAGCAGCGACTGACAACAACCAGGACCAGGACCAGGACCAGGACCAGGACCAGGACCAAGACCAGGACCAGGACCAGGACCAGGCACGGCTGAACGGTCCTCTGCCCTAAAGGACACTCAGAACGGGACGTCAGTGAGAATAACAACATTTATTATTTGTATTAGCTAATAATTTGACTAAAATGTGCCATAGTCAAAACTGTAATTCTACTCGTAACACGTCCTACATTTTTCTTTCTTTTTTTTTTTTTTTTGACTAAACGAATTGAGTTGCTGCCTGATATCAACTGTGTCACGGTACATTAACTTGAATCCATTTATTGATCAGACCGTTCCGTTCCATTACACCTATGACTTTTTCAAAACAAAAAGCCAGCTGCTGCTAGAATCATAAAGTATATCACAAATACTGATGTAAAACAAACTTCACAAACCTAACTAGTTTTATGCATAGCTAATTGATCATTTTATTCTGTTGCATAATCAACATTTTGAATTACTTATTGAAATACTATTTGAGCCTGGTTTAGTCCGGGTTTAGATCTGGACCAGACCATGTCCAGTTTAGTCCTCGTAGCTTGATTATTTTGTGTCAAACCAATCCCACACTCCATTAACCTTGGTCCATACATCGACGCCAGCATTTCCAGTTCAGTCTGCGCTCTTAAGACTCTCTTCAGCCCTGTTTATCCTGATTCAGCTTGTCCCAGGAACAAATACCATTTCATTAGCGGCGTACAGTGTTATGTTTTGTTTTGAGCCTTAACTACTCACATCTATCCAGGCACAAGCTGATTCAACACAAATTCTACACAGTATCCATTTGGGATCAGTCTTGTTGAACCAGAGAAAAGGAGAAATGTTTAGATTCATTAAAGTCATACAAATGTGACTGTTTTGAGCTTTTATCATGTTCCCTCATCGAAAACATACCAGGAGTTGTACTTCACTCACGTTGTGTTTTTAAGGCGAGACACTGCAGGCAAAACTCATATTTTTCCATTTTTTGTTACATACCGGCTTTCATGTGGAAACAACAAACTTGTCCAATCTGCTCCTAAATGTTTTATTCTTCCATTGAATCCACTTCATCCATAGATTTCTCTGGGACATTGGAACTTCAAAGGACGTTTTTCTTAAAATGCATTTTTCTCCCTCGGGACATAAAGATCAGCCTTAAAGTAGATCCTACACCAAACTGTACAATCTGGACTCAACAAGATTTGGACAAAACATACAGAAGGATTTTTTTTATATCTAATTTAAATCTAATTTATTGACGTTTTAAGTTTTTTTTTTTTTTTAAATAAACTTTTTGGACAATTTTCAGTCCAATCTAGCTTACTTAAAAGCAAAGACTTCCAAAGTCCCTTCTGTACATTTTTTTCTAATATTTGTACAAAAAAGACCAAAACCTGATTCTGTCCATTTTTCAGATTTAAATGTCCCAAATATGTGTATTTTTGGCCATTTTTACAAATAAAAGACCTTACTTCTGCATGAAAATATGACATGATGAAAAACTTGTATATATATATATATATATATATATATATATATATATATATATATATATATGTATGTATATTTTAATATATGCGAGTACATTACAGGACAAGTTACAAATTGATATCTGTAAATTTAAGATTGTGTCCTATTCACCTGCAGTGTCTCTCCTTAAGGACTTAAAAAAGCAGAGGAATCTCGGATAAATAATGTATGAAATTAGAAAAAAATTCATCCATTGAGGGAGTTCAGCAGGGAGTGTATTTGACGGTCAGAGAAAGAGGATTTTCTAACTAACATTCCTCAAATTAGCGTCAACGCACCTAAATGCAACTCCAGGTGTGTTTTTGATGACGGAACATTGTCAGAACAGGGTTAAAAGCTCAAAAAAGTCACAGCAGCAGAATATGTGTCTTTAAACTGAATGAAGAGCAGAATCTCCAGCGGCTGCAGGTTGTGTCAGATGCTGGGACGTCCAGGCCTGCCCCGCTCGCCTGCAGCACACAGAGGGAGAGGGGCAGAGCTGGGACGTCCAGGCCTGCCCTGCTCGCCTGCAGCACACAGAGGGAGAGGGGCAGAGCTGGGACGTCCAGGCCTGCCCCGCTCACCTGCAGCACACAGAGGGAGAGGGGCAGAGCTGGGACGTCCAGGCCTGCCCCGCTCTCCTGCAGCACACAGAGGGAGAGGGGCAGCGCTGGGACCTCCAGGCCTGCCCCGCTCGTCTGCTGCACACAGAGGGAGAGGGGCAGCTCTGGGACGTCCAGGCCTGCCCCGCTCGCCTGCAGCACACAGAGGGAGAGGGGCAGCGCTGGGACGTCCAGGCCTGCCCCGCTCGCCTGCAGCACACAGAGGGAGAGGGGCAGCGCTGGGACGTCCAGGCCTGCCCCGCCGCCTCAGCACACAGAGGGAGAGGGCAGCGCTGGGACGTCCAGGCCTGCCCCGCTCGCCTGCAGCACACAGAGGGAGCAGCGCAGCTCTGGGACCTCCAGGCCTGCCCCGCCCGCCTGCAGCACACAGAGGGAGAGGGGCAGCGCTGGGACGTCCAGGCCTGCCCCGCTCGCCTGCAGCACACAGAGGGAGAGGGGCAGCGCTGGGACCTCCAGGCCTGCCCCGCTCGCCTGCAGCACACAGAGGGAGAGGGGCAGCTCTGGGACCTCCAGGCCTGTCCCGCTCGCCTGCAGCACACAGAGGGAGAGGGGCAGCGCTGGGACGTCCAGGCCTGCCCCGCTCGCCTCCAGCACACAGAGGGAGAGGGGCAGCGCTGGGACGTCCAGGCCTGCCCCGCTCGCCTCCAGCACACAGAGGGAGCAGCGCAGCTCTGGGACCTCCAGGCCTGCCCCGCTCGCCTGCAGCACACAGAGGGAGAGGGGCAGCGCTGGGACGTCCAGGCCTGCCCCGCTCGCCTGCAGCCCACAGAGGGAGAGGGGCAGCGCTGGGACCTCCAGGCCTGCCCCGCTCGCCTCCAGCACACAGAGGGAGAGGGGCAGCGCTGGGACGTCCAGGCCTGCCCCGCTCGCCTGCAGCACACAGAGGGAGAGGGGCAGCGCTGGGACGTCCAGGCCTGCCCCGCTCGCCTCCAGCACACAGAGGGAGCAGCGCAGCTCTGGGACCTCCAGGCCTGTCCCGCTGGCCTGCAGCACACAGAGGGAGCGGGGCACACTGGGACGTCCAGGCCTGTCCCGCTGGCCTGCTGCACACAGAGGGAGAGGGGCAGCGCTGGGACGTCCAGGCCTGCCCCGCTCGCCTGCAGCACACAGAGGGAGAGGGGCAGCGCTGGGACCTCCAGGCCTGCCCCGCTCGCCTGCAGCACACAGAGGGAGCGGCGCGCTGATGGGACCGGACACCGGGTCGATACGAGGACGGCGAGCGCAGACTGTTTGATCCCCGACAGCTCCATCCATCACGGAGCGCCGATCCATAGCCGCGATATGACACGCGCATGGAGATGAGCTCGCACAGGCTTTTATTACGGATTACACACTTCGGACAAGTTTGACAGTGAGCTGCAGGAGAGAAGAGAGGCATTGTTGCTTTTGGCAGATGGACTCATATTTGACAAAAAACAAAAACAAAACGTAAGCCTCAGACATTTTTGTACAAGCTATACAATTTAATCATGTTTTTTGTTTTGTTTTTTTTAACCTTCCATTTTGTGCTGTCCTTAAAAAGTCCTGCACAAAATTGAAAATATAGGTTTTTTGTACTTTTTTTTTGTTAAGTGAGGGCTGGCTGATTGGCCAGTGCATCCTATACTGGGCGGAGCTTGGTAAACTAAACAAAAAAACTGAAACTCAGCATATGTCTATTAAATGAACTGGATAAGCCACGCCCCCGCTGTCCGTGTCCCAGATTGATTAGTGGTCGTGCGAGGTACTGCAGCGTCTTTTTGTAGAATTACACATTATAATTGCAGACGGGACTTAATTCTTTTCAGTATTTAAATAAAATAGAAGGAAATGTTATTTTTAACCGTTTCTAATGTAATGGAAATGATCATAGAAAGGGGTTCAGAGGTTGTCATCCGGACGCCGTTTAAAGATCGAGACGTTTCGACTTTTATCCAAAAGTCATTGTCAATCTGAGAGCTGGTATGGGAACATGGTCTTATATGCTACTCTAAGTACTGGGAGTCCTGCCCCCAGGGAGGAGTCACTGCACTCCTGTCTTTGTTAGAAAATTGTTTGTTTGTCACCTGAGATTTAATTAATTGGTCTATCTTGTTGATTAATGGTTGGCCTCACCTAAAGGCCAACCCCACCTTAGGTGAGGCCAACCATTAATCAACAAGATAGACCAATTAATCAACTCAGAGTAGCATATAAGCCCGAGTTCCCAGACCAGCTCTCTGATTGACAATGACTTTTGGATAAAAGTCGAAACGTCTCGATCTTTAAACGGCGTCCGGATGACAACCTCTGAACCCCTTTCTATGATGGACCACACCTGGACGAATGAGGGTTTACATCGACGTAATGGAAATGACTGTTTTTATATTAAGTGACGTCACAGTAAACGTGTGCGAGCCACAAGAACGATAGAAACAGAAGCACGTGATATGGTTAGCCTGTTGTGACTCTTTCTGTTCATTTATTCCTCTCTGATAAAAGGAAACGATCAGCTGCTGGACATGGTATACATGAAAAGAAGGCTGTAACGCTCTTATTTCCAGTCAAGTTAATTAATCTGGGATGAATTAGAGTCAGTTTATATGGAGTATGTTTTTTACTTTATTACAAGTCCCTAAAACAAATTTTTTGATAAATTAACTTAAATTAACAGCTTTGAAAGAGGAATTGCCAAAACCAACAAAAGCTCAGGCATTACCTACAGACAGCTTTACTTCTTCTTATATTTAACAAAGAACATTTAGGCAGACTTTAAATTTGGTTTTCCTCTTTGCAGAGCTTGTTTCCTCTTGTAATTAGAGTAAATCAGACACCAACGGACAAAAGTACAGCAAGTCCAGACAATAGTTTGTGCTCCAAAGGGTTCAGGAACAGCTTCAGTTTGAAATGAGGCAGACGTTTTAGGAAAAACAGGCCCGATCTGAAAGGGGTTAGACAGAGACACCTGTGAATTACAATCTCACAAGCTAACATTAACACAAAAACTTGCGCGCTGCGTGATTGCTCCCGTCGCTCAAAGCATCATGGGGGATTGTCGTCACGTGGTGCCCATGGATGTATTAAATGAACTGGATAAGGCACGCCCCCTCTGTCTGTGGTCCCAGATTGATTAGTGCTCATGTGAGGTACTGCAGCCTCTTGGAACCAGCCTTTTTCTAAAATTGCACATTGTAATCACAGACAGGACTGAATTATTATCGGTATTTTAAATAAAATAGAAGGAAATGTTCTTTTCTACCGTTTCTAAAATCACCAAAATTACCGTTTTTATATGAAGTGACGTCACCGCAAACATGTGCGAGTCACATGAACGAGCGTCGGACGATACAAACAGAACGTGGACGTGGAAAAGGCTCGACTAGAGACACCTGTAAGTTGTATTTTATTTCATTTCAGACGCTTCACGTGTGTCTAACATAATATAATTACAATCACACAAGCTAACGTTAACACAAAAACTTGCAGCTCCATGGTCGTTCACATCGCTCAAAGCATCATGGGGGATTGTTGTCACGTGGCGCCCTAAAGCAAAGATGGCCGCCTCCGTATCAGGAAGTAAAACAAAGATGGCAGCCTCCGTATCAGGAAGTAAATGCGGAAGTAAGACATTTTTTTGGGGTCATGCGCCAATGAGCACTCTCCATAGGGATAAACAGGGCGGCCATTTTGGATTCATCTTCCAGGTTTTATTATAGCTCTATGATGGTGCCCCTAAAGCAAAGATGGCAGCCTCCGTATCAGGAAGTAATGCAGACAAAATCACTTTGAGCACACGCCATAGGGATAACCAGGGCGCCATTTTGAAATCGTCTTCCAGGTTTAGTTTGAGTTCTATGAGAATACCGCACACGTCCAACACGCGCCAATGAAACAAAACACAACCCCATCTATGTTTTGAATGCCGTAAACAACATTACAACGTGTTAGAAATCTCAAAGAAACTTCCATTTGCATAATCTTTCCCGACGGGCCCCTCCTCAGCGGGACAGGACATGTTTTTTGTCTTTGTTTCCGAGACAAACAGAGACTGAAAGCAGACGGAGCAGGTTTGTCGCTGCGTCTTTGAGCTGAAGCCACCGGGGAACGTGGAGATGTTTCTCGCAGGAGCAGAAGACGGCTTTGTGCAGACGCAGACGCACGGCGGAAACGACAAAGAGGAACACGAAAGCTAATGTAAATATAGGAGCTGGTGTTTAGGGAGCGGAGTCTCGGGAGAAAAGGAGCCGCTACGTGTTTGTTGCTTTGTAGTTACGGCGTTCGACGGTGGATTTTTATAAACGAGATTTTTCTTTCTATGCAATTTTTACGTGGAGTTGTTTACTCTCAAGAACAGCTAGAAAAACTGTAACATTTTGGAGCTAAATCTAAAGACTTATCCTTGCCCTAATCAAGAATGTCAAATTTATTTAAAAATGATCAGGATTTTAACTCCATAATTGCCAGTTGGAAAACTTTAATTTCTGCCAAAAACATACAAGCTCCAAATAGGGCTGTAGCCTTTTAGTCGATTAATCGGTCGATGGTGTTTTAGTTGACCAACATTTTTATTAGTCAACTTATTATTTTATTTAGATTAAAAGTATTTATACGACAAAAACTGGAAAAAAGTGAAGATATGGAGAGAGTAAGCAAAAGATTTTGGAGTGAATTGTAAGTTTAATGTAATATATATATTTCTCTAACATAAATACACTGTTTCTTATTACATTTTGGTATAAATAGATATTTTTTGCCTCCAGTGCAGTTGTGTTCTTTTGGTGCAGTTTGGGTCAGATACAGAGATACTTCAGAGTTTTGCCACACCCCCTTTTTAGTCTATTAATCGGTTGATGTGGGAGGTCTTTAGTCGACCAAGAATTCCTTTATTCGACAACAGCCCTATTGTTTTTGCCAATGCGTTTTATTTCAGTATATTTTTTTATTTTATATGTTTTTAATGTTTATGTGGCTTTACTGTTCAGTTGTGTATTTTTTATAAAGTGGACTTTTATGTTGCTGTTGTTTATTTCTGTCATTTTTATTTTATGTATTATTACTTATTTATTTTTATTTTTTAAATTTTTTATCTCAATTAGGGCTGCAACGATTAATCACCAGTCGACTGTAAAAAAATAACATATTTTCATAATTGTAATGGTTCTCTGGACTAAACAGACTCTAAACACATACGAAAAGACCTTTTATAACAAAGACAGTGGCATTATTAAATCAAAATATCACAAAAGATTAAACTATTTCCTCAGTAATATTTCTCTATTAAATATTCTCCCTGTAGAAGCTTTCATGTAGAACCATATTTCACCTTTTATTTGACTCATTATGTATTTAAAAGGGCTCAATGTACAAGAGAAATAATATACTGACACTCGTTATTGTTAATCGTACAAATATAAATGCAATGCTCACAACACCAAAATAAATAATGTGCTTTGGAGGAGTGTGTTCGGTCAGAGGACGAGTCTGTGCTGAAGCAGCCAAGACTTAAACAAACACCTGAACGCTCGACGTGGCCTGGAGCTGTGGGCTTTTATTTATTTATGTACGTATTTATTCCAGTCATATTTACATTGAACGTGTGCAGACGTGCAGCTAAACCGTGTGATTACAAATGGGCTGTGGCCGTACAATTCTGCATTCAGTCGTGCAGGAATATTTTATTTATTACAAAGATGTTAATTGTTTTTTACAGTTTTTTTTTTTTCTTTTTTTTTAATTACACATAGAATTTCAAAAATACATTCAACTTACAAACTAATTAAAGCGAAGGATTTATCAAGACAAGGTAGCTCTATTAATTAGTAGCATATAATGGTAAAAATAACAATGTCGTGTGGACATTTTGAAATGGTGAGTTTGTCCCACTGGAGACAGTGTTAAATGTACTCTGTCTGTAAAAGCCCCCCCACCCCCCCCCCATGTCGGGTCCCAAACGGCTGCTCTGTGAGGTGCCCTTTAGCAACGGAAAACAGAAAATTTTAAATAGATGTGTATATACTTTGTGACTTTTTTATATCATTGATTAACTTCAAATATTTTTGTGGAATTAAGTAGTAATAATATAATAATAGTAATAATAATAATATGCTGAGTCAGCCCTGTTTTGTGTGATTATAAACCTGTTAATGTTCTCAAATTGTGCAATAGAGAATGAATAAAGAATAATTAAATTAAGTATTTTTAAAGTAGCTTTATGTAACTTTCTGAAGGTGCACATACTGTTTAATACTATAGGAACAACATTTCCATAGAAACAAGCAAAAAATAAAAAATAAAGAATAATACAAATTAAAAAAAAATAAACACATTAATTCTTGTCCTGCAAAAAAAAAAAAACCTGGCCTTTAAATTGAAGTACACTGTGCACTATATCGAATAAAAAAAAAAAAAAAAAAATATATATATATATATATATATATATATATATATACACATATATATATATATATATATATACATATATGTATATATATATATATATATATATATATATATATATATATATATATATATATATATATATATATATATATATATATATATATATATATATATATATATATATATATATAAGCTACATTTAACAAATATTGCCCAACTGTAAGACTGTTTTTATTAACAAGATAAAATGTTATTCTAAAGGTGGTATAAGCATGGTTGTGTGAATCTGTCCAAGAAAAAATTGGAAAATGAAAAAAACATCTGATTTAGCAAATTTTAAAATGAGGCAAAAACAAAAAAAAAACCAAGCACAGTTTATACTTAAGCAATAACCTCACTTGAAACAGTCTTCGTAGGCCTTTAAAAACGTCGTGGAGGAGAAAGCTTGTCTGGAGCGCGCTGTGGTGGCTTTGTAGCCGTTCCAAGCCTCACCTTTCTTCTTGTGCGTTTTTTGGAGCAATCCCAAGCGTCTGTCCGTCTGAGGTGACTGTTTTTTGGACTGGAGGGGCCCGCCGTAGCCGCACACACACACGGGCCCTCAGGTGGGGCCCATGGCAGGAGAACAGAGGCCTCGCTCGTGTTAATATGCATGTCCACCAGGCCGGCCTTTGTGCGCGCTGCCACAGAAGGAGCCTGCCAGAGAATAGCATTACGCACGATGGCCGCCGCTCGGTCATACATAAACATCTTCATATGGTCAGGTTCAGGGGGAGGCAGGAGAACAACTTTGTCAAGAAGTTTTGGAAGAACCTCGGGCCTCGGGCGCTGCATGAGTCCAGCCGTCTGCGGAGAAAGTGTTCCTCGTCGTGTCTGGGGTGAACGTTTGTAGCCTGGATTTAAACATGGTCAGAGCAGAGGCCTGTGTCACATCTTCAGGGAGACTGCTCCAGATTTAGCACCAGCAAGAGGCCGGTCCATGTTTAGTCCTTACTCTGGCACCAGCAGGAGGCCGGTCCATGTTTAGTCCTGACTCTGGCACCAGCAGGAGCCGGTCCTTAGTCTCTGACTGGCACCAGTCCATGTTTATCCTTACTCTGGCACCAGCAGGAGGTCGTCCATGTTTAGTCCTGACTCTGGCACCAGCAGGAGGTCAGTCCATGTTTAGTCCTTGACTCTGGCACCAGCAGGAAGGTCCATGCTTAGTCCTGACTCTAGGGCAAATCTGTATAGTGAGGTCGTCCATGTTTAGTCCTGACACTGGCACCAGCAGGAGGCCGGTCCATGTTTAGTCCTGACTCTGGCACCAGCAGGAGGCCGGTCCATGTTTAGTCCTGATCTGGCACCAGCAGGAGGCCGGTCCATGTTTAGTCCTGACTCTAGGCACCAGCAGGAGGCCGGTCCATGTTTAGTCCTGACTCTAGGCACCAGCAGGAGGCCGGTCCATGTTTAGTCCTGACTCTGGCACCAGCAGGAGGCCGGTCCATGTTTAGTCCTGACTCTGGCACCAGCAGGAGGCCGGTCCATGTTTAGTCCTGACTCTGGCACCAGCAGGAGGCCGGTCCATGTTTAGTCCTGACTCTAGGCACTAGCAGGAGGCCGGTCCCTGAGGTCCTCAATGTTCATGTGGCTCTAACATGTCAGATGTACTTAAAGTCTATTCTCTGAGCCACAGGGGGCAGTGCAGAGACCTGAGCACAGACTGATGTGGTGGTACTCCCTGGTTCTAGTCAGGACTCGAGTAGCAGCATTCTGGGGGGCAGCTCGTTTGGAGAGTCCAGTGAGCAGCTGTTACAGTAGTCTAACCTACTGGAGACAAATGCATGGATAAATCTCTCCAAGTCTGGTTTAGACACTATACCTTTAATTTTGGCAATGTGTTTAGATGGTAAAAGGCTGTTGATGTTATTGTGATTAGATGTGGCTGTGAAGGTTCAAGTCTGAGTCCATTATTACCCCCAGATTTCTAACAGTGAAAGTGCTCTTTGTTTTTGGGGAAAGAAAAAAAAAAAGGTAAAAAGTTTAGGGACTTTTACAGTCACTTGAAATTAGGGGAAATAGCAGAGCCTCAGCTGTACAAGAGCTCAGTGGCAGCATTCAAGACATAGAGGAGGTATCAACTGTAGAACTAGAACATCTAAAATCTGACTTCCAAGACATCTCAGAACATACCAGGGGAAGGAAAATAAAAAACAAGGTTTCAGTCTTCAGAAGGCCTTCAGCAGAATCTGGAGACAGAGGAAAAGTGGTTCAAGTGAAGGTGTTCGAAAAGATTGCAGAACCTAAAACTGAACTGGCAGAAGAATCAGAAAACCCAGACTCTGAAGTAGTCTTCCCTTCACTACAAAGTACAAAGTAAAGTGAAGACAGACAATTTAAAACCAACCAAAGGTGGACAGAAAAATAACAATGTTTAAAACTCTAGAGACACCAGAAAAATGGTTGAAGTTTCTTTAAATAGGGAACTCTAAAACTGTAAAATTTCAATTTGAAGAGGACTGAGAAGCCTTCATCTGTAGTTGAAAAGCAAACAAAGTCCCTTAAGAATGTCTGAGGTAAGTCTACTCACACCAACCCTGCAGAGAAGACAAAACATGGAAAGAGGACTGAGATGAAGCCTACCCCTCTCAGCCACAAAGGAGAAAAAACCTGCCCAGAAGAATAACGGGCTCAAGTCTGGGACAGGAAGATGCAAGAGGCTGGACAACTTCAAACTCCTGACAGACCTGAGGATCCAAAAAGGGGATTTTTCAAAGACACATCTTTTTACGGATTCTCCAAGTTGGAGATATTAATGCTTTCTTGGAGAAAGTGACGAACCTACACCAAACACCGGAGAAAAAGACAGAAAAAAAAGAAAGAAAGAAGTCAAGATCAGGATTGCTGGCTTATATGTTTCATTTCTGAGGCTCCTCAAGCAGAACTGAATCAGGTTTGGTTTTAGTCTTAGTTTAGACTTGGTTTAGTCTGAGTTTGGACCAAGATTAGACACAGTTTAGGCCCAGGCTTTGACCAAGTTTGACCAAAATTACCAAGTTTATTAAAATGCAGTCAATATGGAAGGGACAAAACCTTGCAGCCCTTGAACAAAGGAAACAATAAGGTGTTGAGAATCAAAAGAGAAGAATATTAGAAATAAACCAATAAGGATGACCTGAGAGAGAGAGACACCCAAAAACAAAACTGAAAGTGTTACCCACAGTCACAACAATTGAACAATGATTTTTTAAAATCCTCTGCGAACTAAGAAACATGCTTTAGAATAGTTAAGTTTTCCGTGATGGCAAAACACTGGTCTCTGAGGAGCTCTGCACTGCTTCTCGTCAGTCCTTGCTCCATCAGAGGATTTCGGCTGTTCAGAGTGGCAGAGGGTTCACCTGAAAGCATCCAGGATCAGTCAGAGAGGGTTGCTGTCACCTCCCTGAAAATGACCGCTCTCATTATCGCCTCATGTTTAGGTAAATCTCATTCAGAAGTGGGGTGCACGGTGGCAGAGCGGCTAGAGCTTCTGCCTCTCAATAAGGAGATCGTGGGTTCGAATCCCAGACCACCCCAACATCGTGGTTTCGAATTCCGAACCACCCTAACATCACACGATCTCTCTGGGTGGAGTCTGCATGTCCTCCCCGTGTTACCGTGGGTTCTCTCCAGGTTCTCCGGCTTCCTCCCACCGTCCAAAGACATGACTGTGTAGGTTAATTGGAAACTCTAAATTGTCCCTAGTGTATGAATGTGAGAGTGAATGGCTCTCTGTCAATGTCTCTGTCTCTCTGTGTCAGCCCTGCGACGAGTTGGCCACTGTCCAGGGTGTACCCTGCCTAAGGCCCAAAGTCACTGGGATAGGCTCCAGTCACCCACGACCCCTAACGGGAATAAGCGGTAGAAAATGAATGAATGAATGAATCATTCAGAAGTCACTTTGCGATGTCCTTTAATGGTGACATAGAGGCGTGGAGGGTTCTGACGTGAGGCGGGATCATCTGCAGGTTTTTGCTGCAGTGAGGAGGAAATGACCTGTTGGTGCAGGTTTTTATGAATTAAAACATTTTTCATCCCACGTGAACTTTGGGTTTTGTCCTCATGTACTCTTTTAGTCAGAGTTCTTCGTACTGTTTTATAAATGAGACCCCTGGAACACTTGAAGACTTGCCTCTCCACGTCCACTTTGGGAGTTTTACTGAACAGTAAAATTATTGATAGATTGTCCATTCAGGCAAAGAGCTGAATAATCCAGCTCTGATGGTTAACCTGAGATCCATGTCAAAGGAAACTTGAGTGTTTAACATTAATCCATAACTGCTTTAGTTGGTGCTGACCAGTATTTATCACAGGGAGAAAGTAGTGAGCAGAGTGTCCCACTTGCTCTGTGAATGAGTGCACTATAGAGTCCACTAAAGAGTGTTGGACAATGTAGTGAGTGAAGAGTTTGGAGCTTTAGGGGAAACATTGAGATTCAGCCTGTGACAGCCGCTGTAATGTCTTTGTCTAATGGTACAGTTTAGATTCTCAGTCAGACTTGGGCCAGATCTGAGTTTGGTGTCCTTGAACAGTCTGCTTCTTCACTTCACTTTCACAAGAGTGTTCGAAATAAAGCAGTGTAAAAGAAAATATGGCTGTAGAAAGTGTGTGAATTAAAGGTTGATGCTGTAAATGAACGAGTGACAGGCAGAGGAGCAGAAGAGTCAATGGAAACAAGTGCTTTTGGTACTGGAGATACACCTATTTTAAATGTATAAAACTCCAACAATTTTTAATATTTGATTTTGATCTGATCATTTTCCTCCGTGACTATGAGGCCGATTGTTGTCAAATGAACAACATTTTGTAGCTTGACACTTCAAGCATCTGCTGCATCGGAGATCAATTTGTAGTTTAAATACAGCCAGCCTTTTATAGTGACTAAACACCATATACCTGCAAGGACTTCATGTTCTAGTATTGCACTGAGCTATGACTTACAACTGATAAAATGCGTTTCGCTCAAATTAACTTAACCAGGTAAAATTTAAACAAGTCAAGTAAAAAAGCAAAAGTGGTTTCTCTGACTGTGTTAACTTGTGTTTGCTAACAGCAGTTTAAGATTTACAACACTTTAACTCCTTCCCAACTATTTTTTTTCCTCAACAAACGGTCTCAGAAACATGTTCTTGAAGGACAGAATGTTAATCCGTTCAACTCTGTGTGATTCCAAAGTCTGTGTCAGGGATTCATGTGAGCGGAGCTGTGTGTTGTTGCTGTTGTCTGGTTTTCTTCTACTATTAACATCTTTCTTTAAATGTCAGGTACAAACTAAGAACAGTATTAAGCAGAGATTTAGACCTCTACATTTCTTACCTTTCAGAAACACATCTGAATGTCCCCTGCATAACCTCTGTTTGAGCCCTGAAATCATCATGAGTCACACAACATCAAAACTGGGACTAAACCCAGACCTAAACCAGGACTAAAAGAATAAAACAGAATTAAACCAAGTCAACAGTGGGACTAGGACAAGTACCCAGATGATCCCTGAGCTCAAATTCACATATTTTTAACAAAAGAGGGGAAAAAAAGAAACTTAAAAAAACATAGTAACATGGTTGAAAGTACACACCACCCAACCGTAAATGTGTTCGTGGTCAGAATGTCTTACAAATTAGCTGCCACTGCCCAGAGGACTTACACTTACTTTTTGGATCTTTAGTCTAACTCCTAAAATATAGACTGAATTTGACTGCTAGATCTTTTCTTTTTTATCGTTCCCTCTTATAAGTCCACTGTTCTAATAAAATCTTTCATATTCCGGGCTTCCTTCGGTCTGCATTAATAATGTAGCTCTCACCTGAGGAGGACTTTCTTTCCCAATGTTTCAAAAGTTACCTCTGTATTTCTGCCAGTCTTGTCCGATGTCCTCTTTGTGTTTGCTTCAAAGTCAAATCAAACATTCAGCTGCTAATGACCGCTTCCCCACTGTCAGGGAAGGGAAGAAAAAAACTAGAACATGTTTTATGAAAGTTTAGGTCCCAAACTTGAGCTTTCGGAGTAATTGCAGCTTTGGAAGTACTTTGAGTGTGTTTTAGTCGAGCAGCGAAGAAATCTGAATAGAATCTGCTGCTGAAGATTCAAAATGTACATGTTTGCCTTGGTTTATGGGAAACAAATGATGATTTCACATTAAGAACACATAGCAACTGTCAAAGCATCATTTTACTATAAACAAACGTGTTCCAAAAATGTGTGAGGCCTCTCTGCGTTGGAGTTTGCATGTTTTATGAGTCTGTGTGAGTCCTCGTTGCTTACTATAACTTTTTCTATTCACCTTTTTCCAGCCCGCCCACTTTTCATTTTGATTGCTACGGAACGGCACTTCTGTTGTTTTCACATTTCCAGTTAAGCATGAATTCCAATCATTTAAATAGAGAATTAGCGATAAGTCTTATAGCTAAAATAGGATATAAGGTACATTGATTTGTGTAAAACGGTCAGCACTGCATTGTTCACTCTTGCTGTCAATATAGGCGGCTCTATTTACCTTATTCGGGAAGTTTCCGTGGGCGCTGGCATCTTTTTTTCCGTTGTAGTTTACACAATAAGTTCTACATGGACTAAACAGCCGTTTTCAGGCCGCCCAGGAAATCGGTGCGTCGCTGACTTGTTTTGCACGTGAACATTAAGCATTTTACACAAATCGATCTGCTTTTTATAATGTTTTAGCGAGAGACTTTTCCCTCATTTGCTATCAGTACTAGCTACAACGGTGTTCTTGTCAAACCGGAAGTCCCTTTACTACAAGAGTGCAGATCATAAACATAAAAAGAGGCAAAAGTGGGTGGAATAAGGTGGATATACAAAGTAATGTAACTGGAAGGAGGGGCACAATTAATGGCTGCGCCCACGGTACCTTCAGGAATGAGGTGAATACTATTATCAGTGACGTCACATTCTTTGTTTTTTCTTGTTGCCACTTTTAATTCCCAGTAGAGAAAATTAAAGCTAGTGCCACAGCTTTCTTTTTGTGAAATCTCAGGACACTGTTTAACAGATAAAAAGTCAGTAAACAAGGACCCAGCCTCGTGTGTTTTCTCTGGTAAATACATATAGTGACATTTCACAATTGCAGACAACATGAGTTTCAGGTGAAAAAGCCACCTGTTGCAGCCGAGCGGACGCTGTAGATGTGCACTCTATGCCAACCGCGAACGGCTCTTATGCGCCAGTTAGCTAATCATTGACGACAGCTGAGAATGCTCTGTAGAGTTATCGCCAACCTGTCGCTGGGTGGTAGCATTAAGCCTGCAGCTGCCGTTAGTATCCTTAAATATTCATAAGGATCGGTGCTGTTGAACAATTTTCAACATTTGTTCTTATAGTTGTTGAACAGTGGGAAACTGTGCAGCTCTGACATATTTAAATAGATGGATTGCTTTCCCCTCAGACGCCAGAGAGTGGGCGTTCACTCGGACGAATCTATAGATGACACGGTCTGGATTTACCAGATAAGGGTCCTCTAGTTTCCCCAATAAAAATGAAGCTAAGCCTTTAGCTTCATTAGAGTTTGGTACTCCTGAAGATTCTGTTTCAAACTTTTACAAGGTTCGCAGCAATACTATCACATACTTGAGTTAATGTGGAACCATGCCTTAGTTTATAATCTTTTATATCAATACATTTCATGTGAACTATTGTGTGAAGTAGTGTAGCTCTGAGTGGCTAAAATGGCAGGGAAGAGAGGCTCGGAGGCAATTCCAGTCAAAAAAGTGCAATTTTATTTACAGTGCCACCCAGGTATTTACAGGTCGGAAAAAATCTCTCAAATGAGGCACACACCTGCCTTTTATAGTCAGGCCAATCCAATTGGCCTAGTCCACTTAACTGGAACTGTGAACATCATTACAATTTACAAATTACAATTACAGAACCAACCAGAATCATTACAATAACTGCCCTGACAGTAAATAATAACACAGAGTTATCAATTTCAACAACAGAATCTATAGGATCAACGAAAGACTGATTAAACAGTACAAAACCCCCTCTCCAGATAGTACCTTCTGGTGATGTCAGGACAGAGTTTAAAAGCCAGGAAATGTAGGGCGGCTCTCCCTTTATCCTTCCCCCACCACATGGACCAGGTAAGCATGAAAGAAACTCTGAAGACAAAATACTTTAAACCAATGCAAAATTAATAAATTGTCAAACTGAAATGTCTAAGTGTGGTTTTTAAATGAACACTGAATTAAATGAATTTTACTGAATTGTATAAACTAACTAAGACTAACACAAACAAGACCCGGGATATGTGAGTGTAGCTTAGCAGTAACTTATATTGTGTGTATTGTGTGTGAGGTGCGTGTGTGTGCAGACAAAGGGACAAGATGAGTGTAGAGCTCACTTCGTCACATATTGCTTTTGTCGTCAAAAGCTTGTGATCAGAGCGTGATCAGTACGTGCTGTCCTTGAGCACAGTGGAAAACTACTGTTAGCCGTTCAGCAGTTCTAACCAGACAACTTTTTATACTTTTTGTTAACTCTGTTGTGCTAAAACTCTTTTGCTTTTAAATACTGTGTAGCCTTAGACAGAGAAGCTATTCTGACTATAATGTTGTATGTGCCTGCTGTGTGCTGATCCCCAAAATAAGGTAACAAAAGAATGATCTACGCTACAAGTGTTTTCTCTCAACATCAACATTAACCGTGTAGCACTGTTTAACATATTAGTCAAATACATAAAACATATTTCCATACATCCATTCCGAGTCCATAAATCATCTCCAGACTCGTTCTAAGCATATTCGTCGTCAAATCGCATTCATTACAACCGCGAGACTGCATTACCACATCGGGGGCAAGCTAGCTTTGTTTATCTCCCCCTTGCAATACCTTATGCTGCCAGTACATGGGGCTCTAACTCAAATGACTGATAAGAAGTCATGTGTTTTTTGTATACATGTTATTTTAAGTTGTAAAACATGAGATGCCAAAGTGAAAGTAATCAAGAGAATGTTTAAAGGCTACTTACAATTTAAAAAAAAAGCTATTTATTTGTTACGAAAAAAAAAAAAAAAAATGCTAAAAAGACCAGCTTCATAAAATTTGCCCGGCATTGGTTGTTAGTCTTGTCGTTGAAACTCATCTTTAACTTTGTGGCGGTATAACTTCATGAAAAAACTAAACAAACACAACAGCAGCAACCAAGCTAGTGGGAATGTTCACAATGTTACATACTATCCCCGTTGCACATTTCTCAAGGCGTCGGCATGAATATTTTTGACGGCGGATTTGCCAGGCGAGATTTTCGGATTGCCGGTTTATTTGTCGGGCGTGTTCCCGCTGTTTCAACACTTGATCGCATCGTGTTAGCCGCGCCGCCCCGCTGCTAACTTTGTTTTCGGAGACGCCGCTAACCGCATAAATTACATACTTGGTTTTAGCTCCAGGTTTTTGCTATATTGAAATAAAATCGCATTTGGCCTAAGGCGAATGAGTTGTAACATAATTTTGAGTTTGGTTTGCGTTTTCATTTAACGCTTCTACGGCGCTTGCAATGGAGCGACGTAGCTTTTCGTTTTCAATGATCGTATCTGTTTTGCTGATTATATTTGTTGTATTTTGTGTCACTGCGGCGCTTTATTGACTGAAGTTTGCAATCTCAAGTTTTTCATCGTAATTGTATCAGCGCCATTAAAAGTTAGAAAAGTGGTCACGGTTCACACTCCGACCTCCAATGGGGAATTTATGAAGCAGAATGTACTACCCCTGACTTACTGCAACAGACAGATCGAGTATTTCAGAAGTGGATCTGATCAGGAGAACTGAGCTAGAGAATTAACCTGATAATATAATTGCAAATAATATATTGTAATTACTTTTAAATACACTGTAGTATTTATGCTTACTTTTTTCTGACCAATTTCAGTCCATTGCTTCCGAAGGCTTCTCCAGCACGTTTGATGACCAGACAAGCCTTGGTCAGTTTAACCAAAAGGACCAAAGTCATTTTTTCTACAATTATTTCTACAAACCAAACCAGAACTTTGTACTATAAATACTTTATTCAGTGCTTCTCAAATGTTCTCTGGTGTGCCTCTCTTTGGGGCTACAAAATGTAACCATGCCCCACATTCTTGAGAAATTATAACATAACATAAAAATAAAACATTAAATTTTGCATCTTTAGTATTCACCTTATTCCGGAAGTTGCCATATGCGTCGCCGTCTTGTTTCCGTTGTATTCGTTTACATGGAGATGACGAGCTCAACAGAAAATAAGTTCTACACAGACTAAAAAACAGTTTTCAGACGGCCCAGGAAATCGGTGCGTTGTTGACTTGTTGTCTCGTGTTCATTAAACATTTTACACAAATTGTTCGTCATTAGCTTTAACGGAGTTCTTGTCAAACGGAAGTGCGTTTACAACAAAAGTGAGCAACTGTGGCAAAAAGCGGCAAAAGTGGGCGGGGCAGAATAAGGTGAATATTAACACCTAAATATACCTGAAATAACAGTAACACAACACATTACATTTGATTTTAGTGCCAGTACTATGCCTTTTCCATAAAAAAAAAAACTTAACCATGATCTCAGTATGTTTAAAAAAGTATGTTTGTTTTTACCATCTTGGAGGAATGCATAAAGAACTACATTTACAGATACAAACCTCCATTTTCTTCATTGCAAACATCCTATCTGTTCTGTAATATATACTTGGTAGCATTTGGTGGTCCTAACTATCCACTGGTCTCTGAGAAAATCTTAGTAGTGAAATGTTGGGGTCCACTGGCTTAGAATGTTCCACAGTCAAAGCACTTGTAACCCTGGTGACAATCCTGTGATATCTTTGCCTTTCTCTTTATTTGTATCTCTGCCCATATAGTATCATCGTCTCAAATCTCGCGGTATTTTGGCACGTTCTCATAGGACTTCCGTGTCACTGGTTCACGAGGGCCAGACCAGCTACTCATTCTTGTTCCATCTGTGGCGTCATACAGTCATGTGATGCGCCGCAGCCAATCGTGTGCGTTCATTGTCGCTGTGTTTCACTTTGGCCTGGTGCTGTGGGGAAGCTGCTTGAGAGTCGAGGCCCAGGAGCCTTCTACTGCGTCCCGGTCGGTTTTGAAAGAGCTTGTGTGTGAGGCATAGTCTGTGGAATTTGGTCAGGGTTTTGAACTCTGATAGCGAGCTAAAGGAGCAGGCCTCGAGTCTTCAGAGCCCACTGAATCTGAATGAATCACAGAGGGCTCATTGCCTCCCCACTCACTCACACGCCCATTGCTTGCTGAACTACACATACTTTTCCTCAGAATCTCTTATTGTACTACCTTCCCTCTGGATTATGGTCAAACCCAGACGTGTCAATGACCTGTGAGCGGGCTGGGTCCATTTTGTTTTCATGTTGCTGACTGCGGTCACTATTGCTGAACTCTCGATATTACAATTCAGTATTGCTGGACTCTCAATATACTACTGCATTTACAATTGTTCATGGTTGTGCCTATTTGAATCTGATTATTTAGCTCTTATTGTTATTATTGACATTGTTGAATCGTCATTCTTCTACTGTTTTATATATTCACATTGAATTATGTATTTTGGCCTCAAAATTCCTTCCATGGACTTGATGAACGGATACCTCTGGAACATATACTTCTGGCTACAGGGAAGAAGGCCATCACAAAGAGATGGATCACACAAACTCATCACATTTGGACCTCATTTTAAAACATTTACTTTAGACTGCTTTTTATGGTAATTTTGGCCAACACACACAACAACGAGAAGGTTCAACCACTCCATCTCAAATACTTCTAACAGGGAATAATTAAACCAACCAATATTTATGTAAGTTTAATGCCATACTGTGAAACCTTCTAGGCAAAACATTATCTCCATGCAGACAAGCAGGTGGTGAACCCTCCATCAGAAAAAGTTACATAGTGCACCTCCAGCCATGGTTAGACTGCACTAAAAGTCAGTTGCGCAAGAGAAATTTGAAAAAAGTCTTTGCTGATACAGATATTTTCAGCCGTGGTCCTTGAAGTGAAAAGTTTGCAAACCACTGATGTCGTATTTTTTGCCTCGCTACCAGCCGAGTTCAATGTGCAATCTGGATTCTGCTATTTTTATAAAGCTACTCCACTTGAGCGAGAGAGACAGAACGTGTCAGCTCTGCGCGCGGGGACGTTTTATTAGCCATAAGCGCGACGCACTTCCTCCTATTAACAGTGGGAAACTCGCCGCGCCGCCTTGAAGGGGTCGCGACACCTTTTCCTCGAATCTTTAATTGGTATTTCTGACGGTCCGTAGTCTCTCCTGTCAAGATGTTTAAACCGGGAACAGCTTATAATAGACTTCCAGAGAACTACTTGGAGTCCTGCGGAAACGCTGAGTGCAGAGTATTTTGTGACGTTTAGGTAAATAAGCAGTCGGCTAAAGTGACAGACGAAAAAGCAAGCGTTTCTACCGTTTTTCCATTAACGTTTCATGTTTGCAAACGTGTAGCTGTGGTTAATAGATATTGTAGCGGATCAAACTTTAGTGTTTACAAATGAAAAGCTATATATTCACTCACCGCCTTCTGCGCAAACCATCTTAGTGTGGCTATATAACAAACTTAACTGTCCAAATTACCGAGATTTCCTTTTTCGTTTAGTTCAGTTCAACAAGTTTACTTCTTTTATGACCAGTTCTAGTTTAGTTCTGGTTTAGATGTTTAACCAGAAGATTCTTAGGCCATGTAAGGTAAATTGTTGTTCAAGAGTTGACTGCTGGCTTCGTCTGGTTTCATTCTGGCCCTGGCTCAGTCAATAAGTCGATCCAAACACAAAGGGATCCTGTTGTTGTTGATTAACACACTATCCACAATAAAGAACTGAAACAGAGTTCTGTCTATTTCAATTAAAAAGTAATTTATTTACATGTGATCTGTCCCTGACAAAAATAATCGTCCCCTACATGAGTCCAAAAAGCAATTAGAGCGTGAATAATGATTTAAAATAAAAACAACATATTTTAACAGTCAGAGGTGGAGACCTTTTCCATCAGTTACAATCAGACAAAGTCAGAGAGAAACATTCCTGAGGGGAATAATACCATAACAAAGATTAGCTTCATGTCCTTCTCAGCACATTCTAGAAGGGGATGTTCACTTCTGTCAAGAAAAGTTTTAGGTGTGACACTCAAATGACCATTCTGATAATTAAAACACATAAAACATAATGTTACATAACGGTTTCCTACAACATTCTGAATCGAACAATTAAAAGAACATACATAGGACACAAAGAACATTTTAACAGTTGAACTGCTGAAACATTTTTCAACAGTTTAGATCAGTGTACATTCCCTGAAGGAGACAAACTATGCATTTTTTTTTTAGCTAGTAACCATGTTATATATTTGTTCTGTCATCAAAAATATACCTGGTGTTGTATTTTGCTTTGTTCTGTATTACAAAGTCTTCTCTGAGCCACACAAATAACTAATTTGAATTTCCCCAATTGTTGTGTCACAGAGTTTTTTTAAACAATCAACAAACTCTATGGCTTTATTAGCATAGCATAGCAGTCACGTTGCCTAAGAGCATGCTTTATTATTTTTCATTGTTCATTCCCAGGTGCTCTAAATAGCTCATTACAAACGGAGGTGTGGTTTGTAAAGTGTGTTGAAACTACAGACATTTTTAGAGCTAGAAAACATTTTTTGCGTATCCCAGGAGACCGAACGCGTGTTTGGAGGCAGTCGCTCAGTTGGCAGAGTGGTCGTCTTCTGATCTGAAGGTCGTCGGTTCAAATCCCGCTCTGGACATAAACGTCGTTGGTTGAGTGATCAGAGCCGTTGACCCACAGGTTGGCAGTACGATTCCAGCTCCCTCAGGTGGATACTTCTATTGTGTCCTTGGGCAAGGCAGCAGCAGTAGCTCAGTTGGCAGAGAGATTGTCTTCTGATCCGAAGGTCGGCGGTTCAAATCCCGCTCCTGACATAAAAAACATCCTTGGTTGAGCGGTCAGATCCACTGACCCACAGGTTGGCGGTGGTGCGGTTAGAGCTTCTGCCTCTCAATAAGGAGATCGTGGGTTCGAATCCCAGACCACCCCAACATCGTGGTTTCGAATACCGAACCACCCTAACATCACACGATCTCTCTGGGTGGAGTCTGCATGTCCTCCCCGTGTTGCCGTGGGTTCTCTCCAGTTTCTCCGGCTTCCTCCCACCGTCCAAAGACATGACTGTGTTCAGGTTAATTGAGAACTCTAAATTGCCCCTAGTGTATGAATGTGAGAGTGAATGGTTGTCTGTCCTTGTCTCTGTCTCTCTGTGTCAGCCCTGCGACGAGTTGGCCACTGTCCAGGGTGTACCCTGCCTAAGGCCCAAAGTCACTGGGATAGGCTCCAGTCACCCGCGACCCCTAACGGGAATAAGCGGTAGAAAATGAATGAATGAATGAATGAAAAAAACAATTTAAAAGGTATATCGGTAGATATGTCCATTTTAAGATGTTGATTCAATTTTTTAACCTCCATCACACCTTTTTCTTGAGTAATCTAAAAGCTATTTACATGGATGGTTATAATTTCTGAAGTTTATATTCCATAACACTAGATATATGGTTGATTCTGCAATTAATTCAATTAAATATTATGACGTGTATGATCCCTGCTAATTGTAAAATCAATAACACTTGACATTCTAAACCCTGTCCAACATGGCTGCCAACTCCTCTGGCATTTCTCCCGCTCCCTCCCTCCTCCTCCTCCCCTCCATTCTTTGTCTTTAACCTCTTTTGTTTGGCTCAATCAAATGCTGAATAATTTCCCATGGAGCGCTTGCCGTTCCAACAAACACAAACTTTATTAAGTCTCCACGGGGGAAACAACAGGCGCGAGGCTCTTTATTGACAACATGCGGAGGTCAAAGGTGAGAGGTCACGTGGGAGAGCCAGGTTCAAGGCTCGGGGTAATGCGCTGCTTCAGAGTCCGAGGCAGGTGCTGGAGGTGGCTACGTGACACCGAAAAAGAAAGGTTCATCAAACACCGGAGAGACACGAACAGGCAAGAAATAAAGCAAGGCTGGGTCTGTATCGGAGAGGACGAAATGCACCAAGATGGCTCTAGGATTTAGACGTTAAACTAAACTGTGATATTGTAAAGTAATTCTACCACACTAGGAAGTAAAAGAAATACATCTGAATTATACTTTTTAGTCATGAGGCCAATCTCAGCAATTCACAAAAAGATGTTTAGTAGTTTCACATTTGTGTGTCTGTGAGACGTGGCTTAAACTAGAGAAAGCAGGAAAGTACTTATGTTTTATTGTCATCTTTTTCTGCAGTTTTTACACTTCAAAGCCTCTACACTATGTTTTAATCTCAGTTCATGTAATGCATTGGCTTTGGATAATATTAGATGTGTTATGCACTGGAAATATAAATGTCTTGACATGAGCGCCAATACGGCTGTTTATCACAAGATCAAGGCAGCGTTTTGTGAGAAATTATTATTTTCTGTTTTTTGCAGTCCTGTTTTTTCTCTTATTTAATCATCTCGCTATGATGCTCAGCTAAAGCCAACCAGGAGCCAAAACGAGAAGCCCTACCTCGAATGGTCCGCCTTGACCTCCTTAAATCGGCCAACTTCAGACCAGTGCAAACATGGCTATTGACCTTATTCTGCCCCGCCCACTTTTGCCGTTTTTTGCACTTTTGTTGTAAACGCACTCCCGTTTGACGAGAACTCCGTTAAAGCTAATGACTAATGAGGAAAATGTCTCGTCGCTAAAATGTTACATAAAGTAGATTGATTTGTGTAAAATGTTTAATGAACACGAGCAACAAGTCAACAACGCACCAATTTCCTGGGCGGTCTGAAAACAGCTTTTTAGTCCATGTAGAACTTATTTTCTGTTGAGCTCGTCTGCTCCATGTAAACGAATACAACAGAAACAAGACGGCAGCGTGTACGGCAGCTTCCGGAATAAGGTGAATAGGAGGGCCCGCCCCAGGCTTGTTACTTTGCCTATAAATCTTACTGACTGTATCTGTCTTGCATTTGTTTGCATTGCCAAAAGGAAAAAATGTATTTTTACTGTGGGTGGCTTGCCTCTTCATAGATCAGACCCGTAACTCATCTGTTTATATTTATGGGGAAAAACGTAAATACTCCACTGTGGAACATTCCAGGCACATCCATAAGGTCTCCATGGAAACAAGCAGGTGGTGAACCTTCTACAAGAAAAGTTTTGTTGTGCACAATTCTAAACTGACAAAATGAGAAGAGCGTCACAGACAGATCCTGCCTCAAGCAGATTTAAAACCGAACAGAAGCAGGTGATAAGCCCAGCTTTTGTATGAATACTTAATAACCCAGTTTTATTTGATTATAGTATATTACTTTGTTCCATCTTGGAGGTGCGTCCTTGGCCCAGCGTCACCACATCTGCACCATTTGACAGTCTTTTCCTTTAACCACCATCACATTCCACTTGTCTCCACTTGACTCGGCTCCACAGAGAAAAATCCATTTGTCTGAAGCAAAGGGAGAAAACATCAAGTCCTTGGCGCGTCTCTGTCAGCGCCGTCGCTTTAAGAAGAATTAGACCAATCAGAAATCAGCTCTCCAAAGTGCTTAACCTTCAGCGAGCATTCAGCGAAACCCAAAAGCCTGACGTGGATTCAGACAGGAGGCTTTCATAGACATTTGCCCATTGTGTGTGAAACTTACAACATTCTTCAAAAACAGAACTTTATTTAAGACTCACTTTCATCAGGTATGAAGTTATTATTTATTACACACATTGATCCATATCTTTTACTAAATAATTTGCCTGAAATGTTCTGGTATCATGCAGGTATATCATGTGTTTTTTATTGCTTCAAAAACATGTATACTTAATGTGAGAGGGGTCATCTCTCCACAGATCTGACCAGTAACTTGGCCCAATGGCATCAGCAGCTTGTCTGACACAGATTTTTTTGGTTTTGTTTTTGGACAGTGCGCGTTAATGGATCGACATGATACAACATTATGTAAACAAACCAGACTGTAGCTGAACGTTGACTTCCGTCCGTTGTCCCAAAAGGTTGGGGTCTCAAAAGGGCCAACAACACAAGAACACGTTGTACCGTCCACACCACTGCACAATCCACATTATTGCACAGTCCCCCCTATTGCACAAACCTGTCATTGCACAATCCACTCATTGTTCAAACATTTTTGCACTCTCCATATGATTGCACACTCCACGTTATTGCACAATTCATATTAAAGCACAATTCACGTGATTTCACAGTCCACATTATTGCACTGTTCACATTATTGCACACTCCACATTATGGCACACTTCACATTCTTTCACAGTCCACATTATTGCACAATTCACACTGCATACCATTGCACAGTCCATGTTATTTCTATCTATCTATCGTGCAGTCCACATTATTGCACAATCCACTCGTTGCACACTCCCCCCATTGCACAAACCTGAATGCAAACATTTTTGCACTCTCCATATGATTGCACACTCCACGTTATTGCACAATTCATATGAAAGCACAATTCACGTTATTTTCACAGTCCACGTTATTGCACTGTTCACATGATTGCACACTCCACATTATGGCACACTTCACATTCTTTCACAGTCCACATTATTGCACAATTCACGTTATTGCACACTCCATACCATTGCAGAGTCAACTTGTTGCACAATTCATGTTGTTTCAAAACCCCCATCTATCTATCTATCTATCTATCTATCTATCTATCTATCTATCTATCTATCTATCTATCTATCTATCTATCTATCTATCTATCTATCTATCTATCTATCTATCTATCTATCTATCTATCTATCTATTGCACAGTCCACATTATTGCACAATTCACGTTATTGCACACTCCATACCATTGCTATCTATCTATCTATCTATCTATCTATCTATCTATCTATCTATCTATCTATCTATCTATCTATCTATCTATCTATCTATCTATCTATCTATCTATCTATCTATCTATCTATCTATCTATCTATCTATCTATCTATTGCACAGTCCACATTATTGCACAATCCACTCGTTGCACAGTCCAGTTATCGTTTGATAAGTTTAACCAGATCTAAGTCACAAACTAAACCAGGGCTTTGGGTGCGTTCACACTTGCCCTGCTTTGGTCTTGGTTTGAGCCCAGTTTAGTTCTGACGTAACAGACGGTTTGGTTCTGTTCTCGTCCTGGTCTCGTCCTGGTCCTGGTTTAGAACCCGTTTAGAGCCCGATCTTGATATTGCGTTTGTGCAAGTGTGAATCCAACCTCTAAGTATCATATCCAGTGTGTCAGGAGCTAATGCTTTTCTTTAGCTCCGTCGCGTAGCTCGTGGTGCTAGCGGCGCGAGTGCCTTTGACGTATTGAGGACAGGAACACATCTCGTTAGCATCTGTCTGCGCACATTAAACTTCATTAGCTTTGTGGAGCCGGTTCTCCTCTCTACACATTTATCTACGTCTCGTCAGTGTGCACTTCCGCTACGTCTACCGACTGGAAGAATATTCTAGAGACTCTTCTTGTTGTGGTCTCTGCATTTTGGATGGGATTTTGTTTGTTGATGAAATAAATAGAGGGATTTCTTTTTAGAACGCGCTACTTCCTGTAATAGTCAATTTTTTTCGCCCAACTTTTCTTCTCCAACTGCCTCTTGACTGATGTAAATATCTTGGATGAATATATGGTTTTAACATTGTTGCTAATGTTGACTAGCAGTGTGCCAAACAACAAGCTAGTGACGGTTATAGTTTTAGTGTTAAAAAAAAAATTATAATGATGTTTATTATTATTTTTATGCTGTTTGATTGACCATAAATAAATAAATCAAAAAAATTATGCACTTTTCTTTATAGTGCGAAAAAAAACAAAACACAGGCTTTACTTTCTCGTTCTTCTTCAACTATAAACGATGCATTGTGTTACTTTGATTTAAATGTACTGTATTTCCTTTTTTCCACTTCTCATTATCTTTCATTTTGAACGACGATGAACACAAAAGAAAAACATGATTCCAATTGTGTTTTCCTTCTTTGTTGACCTTCAATTCGTGCGATCATAGACAGAAACATTACGCATTTGTTCTTTTACTTGTATGACAATAAAGGACTGTACTGTGCTTGAGTGTATGCTACAATGGTTTGCAAACGCGCTGTTTCCTAAACGCACGATGAGAGGTTTAAGTGTGTTCACTTTACTCTGTATGGTAATGGTGCATGAGAGGGTAGGAGAGTTCCAATATATTCCATTCTTTTTAAGTGCACATAATCTTTTTCTACTGACACGGTGGTCAAAATGAAAATGTAAATAAAAATCCTTTCACTTAGAGAAACAGAACTTTTACAAGTGCTTACAAATAATGAGATATCCCATCCAGGAAATTCAAAGTATAAAGTATATAAATCAGAACTTTTTAGTGTAATCATCTTAAAAACAATTCTACTTAGTATATCAGAAATACATTTGAAAAAGAATGGCGTTTTTTTTTCCTTTTCTTTTACAACACCATAACAAAGTGTCTGCTCGTCACAGGGAAATACTAGTTGCTGGAGAAACTGTGGTTGCCAAGTGACCCATCAATATCATGTGTTTTGAGACCGTCCTGCACATCACTGTCCCGCTGGGCTTTTGGCCTGTTTCGCCTCTTCTGTTAATGGTGGACTGTGTTTCCTGCAGACGTCCAGCTCACAGGGGCCCGCTACGTGAGCTGCTGACATCACCCAAACATGACTATGTCTTCAAGAATAAAATCTAAATCGTACCTAAATTACGCTTCTTCTTCATGTGGCCAATATCCACAATTCATAAAAATATGTTTAGTAATTACATGTTTGTGGCTGTAAGTCGTGGATAAAGCGTGTGTAAACAAGAAACAGCATTTGCTTCTTCTGCTTTCATTTCCCTTTTCTGCGCCTCTACCCCACGTTTTAACATCCACTCCACTCTTTATGAAATGCGTTGGTTTTGGATAGAGTAGCCATAAGCACGCAAAAAATATTACTTTAGGTCTAAATGTGAGTGCTAAGCATTGTAAACAGGAAACCGCTGATGCTAATGTGTGCTAGCTTTGTTTTGCTAACTCTGTCGACTCAACAAATAAGTTGTCGTCTCTGGAAATACGTCGTTTTTTCACAAGACCAAGTCAACGTTAGTGAGGAATGATTATTTTGTCTTTATTACTGATTTTTGTTCTCACCTGAGTCTGCGTTCTCTCTTGTTCTCTCTCGTCTAATCATCTCGTTCTTAACCGGGTGAGCTGCAAGCTAGCACCCTCTGGGAGCTAGTACCTCCCACAGCCCCCTTCGGACCCCTCAAACAGGGCGCTACGGTTCACTTTTGTTCAGTGGAAACAACTCGGACCGTCCTGCGCTAATGGAAACATGACTTATGTATCTGGGCCTCAGGACTCTTGCCATGTACACAATAAATGGATACCTTTGGAGCACACTTTTGGCAGCTGGGAAGAAAGCCATAATGAAAAAATGGATGACACAAACCAAACCAACAATCAACGACTGGACCAACATAATAACTGACATTCAAAAAATGGTCAAAAGTTTTAATTTACACTCATTTTCAAACTGGACCAAAAAGAATAACTATGATGGACATGTGTCAAAATGTTTTCATGCTGTCTCTCTCTGTCTGCTGTTTCTGTTCCGTTCCTTAAAGGCGCTGAACCTGAATATTATTGCTTTGTAACGTGACAAACAGAATTCGTTCATGTCAACCTCTTCACATCAGTCACATACATACATCACACATTCTCACTTTGATAATGCAGTCCAGGCTTCTACGTATTCACTGGGTTTATAAGCACTTTACACAAGTTTCTGAGCCCAGAGCATCATGGACCATCACGGTCAAAGCTAACAAACATTTGCATGCTAACGGCACACTTCCTGCTTCTCTCGTAGGATAAAACCATGGCTGCTAGTGTAGCGTCTGTGCCCGAGAAGAATCCTCCCATTGAGTGTCAGTACATGTTTTGAGGAGGCAAACTGCTCGTGTTCGGCTGACAGTGCACCTACAGCTTTCACAAAGGTCGGATTTTGAAGGAAAGTCTGGCACTAGCCCATATTTAGGAAGTAATGCGGGAAAAAAAAAACGTATAATGTATGGTATCATGCGCCGATGAGCACTGGCCATCGAAAACAACACACCGCCAACTTGGATTCATCTTCCACATCTTGTTATACTTCCAAAACGCTCCATAGATGCAGAGAAAGCGTTGCAGTCCCTTATAGATGCTTTTACAACATATCTGTGCTGTGGCAAAACAGATTTCACTTGAAGTTCTGCTTATTATTACAACAGTAAAAATCAGGTACAGCCCCTTCAAGGCCAGACTCTACAGGCAAAACTATTTTGTTTGTTTTTTTCTTCCAGTTTTTGTTTTTTTGGTCAGTTTTCTCTCTCAACATATGGGCTTTCATGTGGAAACAACAAACTTGTTCAATCTGCTCCTCAAGATGTTTTATTATTTCATGTAATCCACTTCATCCCATTTCTCTGGGACATTGTAACTTCAAAGGTCGTTTTATTAAAATGCATTTTTCTCCCACAGAGAGATAAACACCAAACTGTACAATCTGGACTCAAGACTTTGACGAAACGTACAGAAGGATTTTTTGATATCTAATTCTAAAACTGACTTATTGTACTTTTAAGTCAAACATTATAATTTTCAGAACAATTTTCAGTCAGATCTAGTTTACTCAAAAACTAAATAAGAAATCCAAAATCCCCTCTGTAAATTATTTTGTAACTAATATGTGTACAAAATGAACCAAGAAATTTAAACCTGGTTTAATCAATTTTTCAGATTTAAATGTCCCAAATATGTGTATTTTTGGCCGTTTTTACACATAAAATGCCTTATTTCTACATGTAATAAGTATGTAACTTGTAATTTTTTTTTTTCTTCCCTTTATGTGAGTAAACTACAGGAGCAGTTTAACATGGATATCTTTAAATTTAAGATTTTTTCCTGTTCAACTATAGCGTCTCCCCTTAATATATAAATAAATAAATAAAACATGATTCCCTGATTTATCTTTCAATGAAATTAGTTGCTGGTGAAGTGGCACTTGGATTAAACTTGACAGTAACAGTCCACAGTGGTGTAGCTCAAAATGTTTTCAGAGGTTGTTGGGGTAAAATGAGATGCTCAAAAGAAAAATCCACATAAAAAAAACTTCCGACATCACTCGGGATTCAAACCTGGAACCTTCTTGCTGTGGGGCCCGAGCATTAGCCAGCACTGCGACTTATAAACCACGGAAACGCTAAGCTAGAATGTTTTCGTTTCTTTTCCCCACTTTTAAAATTTTTATTGTTTCCCCCCCACACACATCATTTTGACAAGCACATTGAAAATTAAAATAATTTGGCAGAAAATATTATAATTTTAATTACTTGGGCCCACACAAAGGAGGCCCATGCATATTAATAATGTGTCTTTTGTGCTTTTCAGTCGAGTGAGAGTTTTTGGCGGCGGCTGAGGTTAAAGCGGTCCAGAGCTGCTTCCATTAGGCTCACGTGAACTGAGTGGGAAAAGCAGCACAGGAGCCAGAGGTGGAGCTGAACGGACCACAGCGACCTGGAGCGGAGCTGGAGGAGGCCAGTGCGGAGGAAATGGAGTTTATCGCACAAGAGGTTAATGCTGGTGTTAAAAGAAAAGAAAAAGCAGAGTAGAGCGTGAATTGTGCCGAGTATCAGATGGAACCGAACCGCTGACTCGAGCTGTGCTGCTTGTTTTAATTCAATGAAAAGAAGGAATTCAAAGAAGTGTAGATAAAAAAAAAGACAAAACACAGAGAGAAAACCAATTAAAGAGTTTTTGGATCAGTTTGCTCTCTCAACATATCGACTTTCATGTGGAAACAGCAAACTTGTCTAATCTGCTCCTAAAGTAGTTTGATTCTTCCATTGAATCCACTTCATCCGTAGATTTCTCTGGGACATTGGAACTTCAAAGGGTGTTTTCTTGAAATGCATTTTTGTCCCTTGAGACATAAAGATCAGCCTTAAAGTAGATCCTACACCAAACTGTACAATCTGGACTCAACAAGATTTTGATTTATTAAAGTTTTAAGTTAAGAAAATGAGGCGAAATTTCAATTTTTAGGCACATTTCTGTTAGATTTACTATATAAGAAATGTAAACCTGGTTCTGGCCATTTTCTGTCCCAAAATATGTGCAATTTTGGCTGTTTTTACACATAAAATGCCTTATTTCTACATGAAAACAAGACGTAATGAAAAACTAAACAACATGTTTTTTCTTCCATTCTAGTTTCAAATCTCTTTAAATCTAAGTGTTTTTCTTTCTTTTCTATTCACCTGTAGAGTCTCAACCAAACGTGTCAGTCATCCAAAGTCTGTCGTTTTCGACCCATTTCAAAGGTGATTTTCTCCATTTTACTGTCCCATTTTGGATCTCTTCTGGTGGTAGATTTGCCTCCATGGAATTGTTATCCATGGATTTCACAATAATAAGAAATTAGGACCGCAACCATAGCCATTAGCAAAGAGTGCTTTTGTCTTCTATATAGTCTAGGACACCCAGTCATTGTGTTACATTTTGGACGTTTTAACGCAGAACTAACAGCATTAGAGCTCCCCCTGCAGGTCTATTGTGAAAATATACCGCCAGTAAAAAGACGCCGAAACGTATTCCTTTTACTTTTTTCCCCTTCTTTTATATTGAAATAAGGAAGTACAATCCCATACAAAAACAACCACCACACAGACTTACAAAGATGTTTAATAAGGTAAAATGGTTAGTTCTGTTTTAAATCATAATATTGCTCTAAATCGACTAAATAATAATAATAAAAAAAACTCTTCTTCTCTTATCTTGTGAGTTTCTTCTAATAAAAAGGCTCTAAGCTCATTTCCCTGACATGTTTGGGCAGCAGCACTTCCGCCTTCAGAGGTCAAAGGCGACGTCTGACGGATCTGACGTGTATCTGATCAGATGTTGTTAGCACAGATGTATCAAACTGACCACACTGCCCCCTGGTGGTCTGTGGAGAAGTGAGGCCCATGTGTGAGCCGAGGTAAAAGCCCCTCATCTCTGCTGATGGTCCATGGGCCTCTCGTATCCATCTTTTGTCCTCGTGTTCCTCAGTTCCTACTATCTTTGCGCCGTCCCAGTCCATGACGTGGTTTTCTCTTTTGGCGATAGTCAGACGATGCCGATTTCAGGTTTCCCCGCGTTGCCTTTTCTTTCTCTGATCCTGTTACTCTTCCCTGCGTTTACTTCTCTCATTCTTTTTGAGGGTTTTTCACAAACATCCCGAAACATGTCCGGTAAATGAGATCACGGCATTTTTACATCTGTCTGATTAGAAGGAATTCACAAGTTAATATTTAAAAGAAGAGGAGAAGGATGAATTTTCCAAATGTATAAAACAACTCGGCGTACTTCTGGGTTGAAATCGTCTTTAGAGAGCTGCAGTTCACGATACACAGCAAGGCACGGCAAGTTTATTTGTAGAGCTCAGTTAGTACACAGCAGAATACAATTACATTAAAATCACTAAACAGATTAAGAGCATTTGTACCAAAATGAGTGCAGCTGAATCCTACCTGTCTCACTGTTTAAGAAAATGAAATTGCTGAACAAAATGAGTGAAGAGCTGTGGGCGTGGAAGGATCTGGGGAGCGCTGAAACCGTCGGAGCAAAGGAGCCTTGTCTGCAGGAGATTAAAGATCACTCGAAATACAACTTCCAGTGGTTTAATGACGAGCGGAAACAATTATTACATTGTTAAAACACAATCCGCACAACACATCTCCTTGAAAACTAACAAATGAATCTTTTGAATGTGAAAAATCCTCCAAATGTTGCAAGAAACAGGAAGCTGAAACAATGGATTGCTTTTACCTGGATTATTCCACCGTATGGCACCAGGCCAAGTTACAGGTGAGATCTGTGGAGAGGCGACCCTCCCCCTCACACTGATGACACAGTACTTTTTAAAATGTATACCGGGGTTAAAATATTGCGTTTTATAAAGTACGACAAAACCTATTCATATTCCAATCCAATTATATCGTGTATTTGATATATCCATGACAAAATATGCATATTATTAACAAAAATAATTTGACCTGCCCTCCTGATTCCAATTAAAGATGGTAATGGTAAATGGTCACATATTTATATAGCGCTTTTCCACCTTCGTAGGCACTAAATGTACAAATAAATGTAATTTACCAATAAATGTACAAATGAATGTACTTTACCAATTAATGTACAAATAAATGTACTTTACCAATAAATGTACAAATAAATGTACTTTACCAATAAATGTACAAATAAATGTACTTTACCAATAAATGTACAAATGAATGTACTTTACCAATTAATGTACAAATGAATGTACTTTACCAATTAATGTACAAATGAATGTACTTTACCAATTAATGTACAAATGAATGTACTTTACCAATTAATGTACAAATGAATGTACTTTACCAATTAATGTACAAATGAATGTACTTTACCAATTAATGTACAAATAATGTAACTATTCTACATTATTTGTACATTTATTGGTCTTCAAACCTGCTCTTGAGTATCTTTACTTTGATATCTCATGTTTTAGAACTAAAAGTAAAATATGTTTGCAAGGAACAGTATAACGTCAGAGTAACTTAGCTGTGGCTCCATCTACTGGCTGCAGAGGGAATTACACTCGTGTATATACACAATGGTTTGTTGGTATGCTCAGCTATCACACAGTTACAGTCATTGTGTTCAGAGGCAGAAAAGCTCAGAACGAGAAAATACACATATTTGGGACATTTTATTCTGAAAAATGGACAGAACCACATTTAAATTTCTTTGTTCATTTTGTAACATATTAGTTACAATTTTGGATTTCTTATTTAGTTTTTAAGTAAACATCTTTAGGAGCAGATTGGACAAGTCTGTTGTTTCCACATGAAAGTCGATATGTTGAGAGAGAAAACTGGCCAAAAATTGAAAAAAATGTAATAATGACTTTTGCCTGTAGTGTCTCGCCTTAACGTTGAGCTAAATGCAAGTGCAAAGAGAACGTGGATGGAGCTGGAGCCAATCAGAGCGCCGGCCTCGTTATAGCAGCCACCAGGCCCTCCTGCCACAGCGTCACTCACACCATAACGGGCCGCCTGTCCCAAAGCCTGCCTGCCCTGCTCTGACGGGGGGATCCTTTGAGTCTGAATGAGTCGAATGCATCGGGTGAGTGAGCGATACATGAGGAGCGCTGCCAAGTTTGGAATTAACTTGTTCTGTTTTTCACGGTTTAAGAGCAAAAAGCAAGTGCAGCAGCTATAAAATTATACTGTGGAACATTGTAGGTAAAGCAGTAACATCTCCATTGACAAGCAGGTGGCACCGCGCTACAAACGTTACATAGTGCAAGCTTATTTTAGTTTTTTCAAATATATAATGGCGCTAACAATAAACATTAAACGAGGAGTCTCAGTTCAGTTACACAGAGGTAAACATTACAAAAATACATTGTTCGGTTTACAATTCCAATTCGTTGGATTTTGGAGCACCTTAACATATAGACCAGAGGGGGGCAAACTAAGGCCCGGGGGTCACATGCGGCCCTTTTGGCATTTTGATCCGGCCCGCAAAGCATTCAATAAAAAATTGTATGAGTTAGGTGTGGTGCATTTGTCATTTCCTGAGCAGCTGCAAGTTCATTAAAAATCAGTTTTGAGAACAGCCACCACTAGAATAACACCAAACTTTGATGCATTGGATAAAAGGAGTGATCAACTGCACTGTTCCCACTAAATAAAGGTAATGATTTTTGCTATTCTGTTGTTATTTTTTGTGTATTTTAGGCATTAAGTCTATGTGTAGCAGTATGTGTGTAAAATGGTCCGGCCCCCAGGCAAGTGTAAAAATCCAATGTGGCCCTTGCGTCAAAATAATTGCCCACCCCTGATATAGACCCTTTAAAAATCTGTAAATAAAAAAAAACCTTCTAAATTCAGAATGGAGGCAAAAGTGATAATAATAATGTGATTTCACTGGAGAAACTGAATGAAGGTAAATGCTACTCCAGCTGTGATTTGATGAGGTTAGGACATGGTTAAAAGCTCAAAAAAATCAGTCACTTTTGTCCTTCAAAGTTGAAACAATTTTGTGAATGAAGCCAAAACTACACTGTTCACTTCAATTCATATTCAGTACATAGGATTTTGGTGAACCTTAAAGTCTGTATGACAAGTTCAACAACACAATTCACTAAATGTAGTAGTGAACATGATTATATTTAAGATTTTATTACACATGTTGCCTTTTTCTCTCCAGTTTGAGAGTTTTTGTAAAGTTTATAATGTTACTCCCTGGTTGGACATGAGCACAGACGTGACATAGACAGATGTAATTCCACAGCTGTTACCATAGCAACCAGACTGTAAACAACGGCCAAACTCATAGAAATTACACAATAGATATGATTTGACAAATAATAATCAGTGATAGCACCTTTATTTTGTTGAATGGCTTTAAACTGTCGGAAAAAATGTGTGTAAATTGTCCCTGTTTTTACGATGACATTTTTGATGACATCACAGGGGGAGTCTGTTTTAGAACTCAGCACTACTTCCTGCCATTTTAAACCTTTATTTTTCAAAATTTCTTCACAAACTGCAACTTCACAAATGTAAAACTATGAAACATGTTGACCCCAGATGCCCTCCCACCAAACTAAGTCATAATTAGAAAAGCATGAGAACCTGTCATATGGACTTTAAAGTGCCATGACAGGTTGGACTACTCATGTAACTAAAATATGACATACATAAGGTACATATATTTTAAGAGTTGCAAACATTTTTTAAATCGATTTGATCATGATTTAGTAACTTTTTTTGTTTCGTGATATCCCTTTCTGTTTATAAATGATGACATCACACAAGGAAATGACTTACACCGGGCTAAAACTCAGCTAACGTCAATGTTTTTAATCTGACAAATCAAATTACACCTTTATTTTACTGTATTTATTAATGTTTTATGGGTAAAAAGAGTTGTTTATTCTGGGTAAATTATGCAAAACCTTTGGATGGAATGAGTCTCCTCAGTTTTTTGCCTTGTGTAATTTTCAATAGATTTTTCAACTTTTCACCACAAACTACTACTTGATTGGTGTAAAACTAGATATTTTATGTACAATAAGTATTAATACACCAAATAAAATCTGAATTACAAAATCGTTCAAACCTAACACGCACTTTAACATAGGGCTGGCAAAAATGATTATCACAATTTCTTGGGGCCAGATCATGATTTCGATTTTATCACGATTCATGTTCTCTTGCTTGTAATTGAACGGCACGATTGAAGAAAAGTATCTAATTGTGATGTTTCTGACCAGTGCGATTAAGATTACACTTGCAATTTATGTTTTAATAATAGGATTCTGTTCAAATTCAGATTTGAAACACAATTTTTGTCGCTTTTTAGTTGCATTTTTGTCACGTTCAGTTGCGTTTGTCATATTTTATCACGTCCTTGCCACTTTTAGCAGCATCTTTGTTGCGTTGAGTCGTGTTTTTGTCGCTTTTGAACGCATTTTTATCGCTTTTGGTCGTGCTTTTGTCACTTCAGAACATGTTTGTACAAATCTGAACGCCTGTGTTAGCGGTTTTTATTCAAATCAAAGCAAGGCATTTTTTGTTTGTGGAGAAAATGATTGCACTTCAAAAACTGCAGACTTTGCGATTGCGAACACACAGCTACATTAAAGTGCGTATGACGGGTGTTTAGGATTTTCCAATTTTGACTTTATTCAGTGTATTAATACCTCTTGTAAATAAAAAATGCAGTTTTACACCAATCAGGTCGCTATTCTTTCTTTCTTTATTCGTTTATTAGGACAGTGTACAGTTACATTAAGCACAATGGCAGAGATGCTTGTACCAGATTCTAGCTTCACAGCTAATTTCCATCTGTAGTCCTCAGGGGGAGGGGTCAACAATAATTATTTACATATTTACAACAATTAAAAAGCCACAACCCTTGTTGCTTCCACATGCAGCATCTATCCAATCTCACCAACTCATACAACATATTCATACACTCGTTAAACACATTCTCTATACAGTCAACATTTACATTTCAGTCATACTTAATTGTGCGTACATGTTTGCTTTTCTAAAAACCATGCTTTCACCTCTGTATTAAAGGCTGGAAGACTATTTAAGCTCAATAACTCAGATGGGAGCGCATTCCATTGTTTAACAGCCCTAAATGAAAACGCAGATTGAGCAAAAGCACTTCTGCATTTAGAGATGTTACACAATCCTCTTGTGGTACCTCGGGTCACTCTTGAAGCTGTATCTGCCGACAGCTGGATGAATTCTTTGAGTGATGGAGGGGCCAGGTTATGGACTATCTTGAAGATTAATTGGACATAGGAGAAGGAGACAATATTATCAAAGTTTAACATATTATATTTATCAAGTATGTTACAGTGATGGTATTGAAAGTGTTTTTTGTCCAGTATTTTCATGCTTTGTTTATAAATCGACTCTAGTGGTTTGAGATTGGTTTTGTTTGCTTGGGACCAGCTGGTTATGCAGTAAGAAAGGTGTGATAGTATCATGGCGTTGTGAAAGCTTTTGGCGGCTT
Source organism: Rhinogobius similis (assembly GCA_019453435.1). Classification (NCBI taxonomy): domain Eukaryota; kingdom Metazoa; phylum Chordata; class Actinopteri; order Gobiiformes; family Gobiidae; genus Rhinogobius; species Rhinogobius similis. Next base: position 33,395,550 of record CM033627.1, on the reverse strand, counting down.
CAGCTGAGAGGGAGTTTCTGATATTTTTAAAAGTGGCCAAATTAAACTTAAGGGTTTTTGTTATTCTTTTAACATGTTTTTTAAAGTCTAGTGAGGGATCAAGGGTAAGTCCGAGGTATTTATACTCAGTTACTGTTTTGATTGGTTCCCCTTTAACTGTTACTGTGTAGTGTCCTTGTTCTGTCCTTTTGTTTGTGAAATACATAACTGCAGTTTTTTCAATGTTCAATGTGAGGCAGGAATTATACAACCAAAGTGCCACCTTATCCATGGCTGAAGTAAGTTTAGTTGTAACGTCTGCCATGTTCTTCCCGTGGGTATAAATAACAGTGTCGTCGGCGAAAAGCTGTATCTTGACATCATTACATACTGTTGGTAGATCATTAATGTAAACTGAAAAAAGAACTGGACCCAGATTAGAACCCTGGGGAAGACCAGTAGTGCAGGATTTTGAGGTTGAAGTGACTTGTTTGATCCTTACTGACTGTGTACAACCGGATAAATATGATTTAAACCAGTTTACAGTGTTATCAGATAAATATAGTTTGGTCAATTTAGAGAGAAGTGTGCCGTGATTGACTGTGTCAAATGCCTTGCGTAAATCAAGAAATACGGCACCTACAACCCCTCCTTTATCTAAAGATTGTTTTATGTTTTCAATGAGAGAGCAACATGCTGTGTCTGTGGAGTGCCGCTTCCTAAATCCAAATTGCATAGGATGTAGCAGGGCATTGGTTTCAAGGTGATCCACTCGGTGTCTTGCGACCACTTTTTCTATTGCTTTGCTTAGGACGGGTACAATACTAATTGGCCTATAATTTGACATTTTGGTTTTATCTTCTGCCTTATGTATTGGAATAACAACCGAGTGCTATTTGTGGAGAAAAGTTGAAAAATCAGTTGAAAATTACAGGAAGTAAACAGATTGATGACATCACACTGGGGAGACAAAGGTTATGCATAATTTACACAAAAGAAACAACTTTTTTGACCCTTTAAACAAATTAATTCAACAAAATAAAGGTGTTCACGTGCATTTCTCTTTGTCAAATTAACAAAATCTGTGACATTAGATGAGTTTTGGCCAGTGTGCAGTGTGGTTGCTATGGTAATTTCCTAGCGTGATGTCATACTTTATAACCAGGAAGTAAAATTAAAAAATCTAAAAGAATAGCTAAACTGCGGTAAAATGTGTAAAGATTTTAGTAGAAATTGAAATATATTTGACTTAACTGTATTTATGTTAAATGAGTAGTTCAACCTGTCATAGGCCCTTTAAAGAATACGACGATTTCACAAAAACAGCAGATTGTCGCAGGGACAAGCTCTCGAATCCATTTTTATTGCCGTATCGCCCAGCCCTACGTTAAAATAAGCCTTTCAGATGCTGTGACGTCCTCTGAAACCCCAGCCGTATGGAACGCAATTAATATGCTAGCAATTCTGACAACCCGCCCATTTAATGCTCCTCTTTCTACTCTCTTCCCCTCGACTTTCCAAACTCCGCTCGGTCCGTGCAGCGCCGCCGTCGACTTGCATCACTTGACATGATTATTTCAGAGCTTCCATAATTCAGCGTCCCGGGCTCCTTCTCTCTTCTCCTTATTACGTGCACAGGTTTGATGGGCGATGGGCGGTGAATAATTGACGCAGCGTTTACGGAGGAGTGATCCGCGGCGAAACGTTCATGTCCCCGCGGTCCGGCTTGAATATTTAACGCGGTGACATTCCGATTTCACACAGAGATCACAGGCGGAGGAGAGGGAGGCCATTAGAGCGGCGTGTGCGGTCAGCCCGCCGCCTTCACAATGGAAATGGGCTCGTCCGCCGCCTTTTCGCTGTCTGCCTTTCACCTTTTCCCGCTCAGACTGTCAGAGGGGGAATGCGATGGGAGGAAAGCTGGAGTGTTGAACGGGACAAAGCATGTGTACAGATGTATGTGAAAAATAAAAACAGAAAGATACAGTAGCATTAAAGGGGCTGTACCTGATTTTTACTGTTCAAAAGTCAAAGGTCAAGTTTATTTATAACACATTTACAAACAGATACACTGGCCCAAAGTGCTGCACAGGTTCAATAACAGAACGCAGAGAGAATATTTTAATACTGAAAAATACAATAAAAACACAGTGTAGGTGCAATAAAAATGTCCATCTCAGCTTGGATTAAAAGCCAGTGTAAAGAAATGAGATTTAGCAACGATTTGAAACTCTGAACAGAGGAAGAGAGTTCCATAGTTTAGGACCAGTAACGGAAAAAGCTCTGTCTCCTGTGGATTTGAGTCTCGACCTGGGACAGTCCAGGAGCCGGTCAGCCTCAGTGCTCGGCCCGGAGTGTGCAGAACAAGCATTTCAGACAAATAAGAAGGGGCTGGATTGTCTTATAAACAAACCGTAAAATCTTAAACTGGATCCTGAAGACAACAGGTACCCAGTGGAGCGAGGACAGGGGTGATGTGGGCCCTGCGTCCCGTCCTGCTGAGCAGGCGCTGCTGCATTTGGACCATATAATGCGTGGACGACTTTTTCCATCTGGTTTGGGGCAAATTGGACTTGACTTTGCTCAAGAGTCTAAGTGGGAAAAAGCTAGTTTTCACCACTGAACTGATCTGGAGTCTTTACATCAGTCACATGTCTCTCACTGACATAATGCAGCCCCAGCATCTGAAATATTCAGTTTAGACAAACAGTTCCACAGCATCCAGAGAAGTCTCTTTGGGAACCCAAAGGCTAACGAGGTACACAATTACAGGCCCAGGGCTGTGTGGTGCACTGGTGTGCTGCCTCTGCAGCTGACCTGACTGGGTGGTGGTTTGAAAGAGTTACTATGTGGGTGTTACGTAGCAGCGTCTGGTAATCAGCCTTAGGTCCTCTGGAGCACGCCTGGACACTCCAGTCAATTTAACAATTTAAAACGTGAAAATTAACTTGTTAAAATGCAAAAATTAACCGGTTAAACGTTGAAAATGTATTTGTTAAATGTGAAAAATGTCCCAACACGCTAAACCAAAATCCATATAGATTACGGAATAGTTGGTAATTCACAATAAATAATCTGTGATAACACCTTTACTTTGTTGAACGATGTTTGTGTCAGGCTGAGCCTGAATGTCCACACTCACTCCCTGACCCTCGTTCACTCCCCAGCCCTGTACAGTCCCGCACAGCCCCGCACAGTCCCGCACAGCCCCGCACAGCCCCGCACAGCCCCGCACAGCCCCGCACAGTCCCGCACAGTCCCGCACAGTCCCGCACAGCCCCGCACAGCCCCGCACAGCCCCGCACAGCCCCGCACAGCCCCGCACAGCCCCGCACAGCCCCGCACAGCCCCGCACAGCCCCGCACAGCCCCGCACAGTCCCGTACAGCCCTGTACAGTCCTGCACAGCCCTGCAGTCCTGCACTCTGGAGCTAAACAGTGCCCTCAGTCCTTGAGCGATTCAGACTCAGCTCATACTTTCTCCTCGCTGCGGGTCACATGACTCTAGCGTCCAGTCGTCAAAACTTCGATGAAAACAGATTTCTGTAATGAATGGGTTAAATCCGCCACATATTTATGGACTAATAAACCTCAGACTGGGTTATTCAACTTTTTGCTTGAGATTTGAGATTTATACACAGCTTAAGCTAAGGTAAGCGGCTAACGCTAGCAACTCTGTGCTCAGGTCTAAAACCAGGCCAAAACCAGGTCTAAACCAGGCCAAAACCAGGCCAAAACCAGGTCTAAACCAGGTCTAAACCAGGACTAAACCAGACCAAAACCAGGTCTAAGCCAGGTCTAAACCAGGACTAAACCAGACCAAAACCAGGTCTAAGCCAGGTCTAAACCAGGACTAAACCAGACCAAAACCAGGCCAAAGCCAGGTCTAAACCAGGTCTAAACCAGACCAAAACCAGGACTAAACCAGGCCAAAACCAGGTCTAAACCAGACCAAAACCAGGGCCAAACCAGGTCTAAACCAGGTCTAAACCAGGCCAAAACCAGGTCTAAACCAGCTCTAAACCAGGCCGAAACCAGGTCTAAACCAGGACTAAACCAGGACTAAACCAGGTCTAGGCAGTACAAAACCACATCTTTTTTGACAGTAGACTCAACACAGAATAATTGCTCTTTGATTTAAATGTCCGCAAGGTCTTAATCTGTTGGGATAAAACTCAAGATTTTGTCCTGTTGAGGTGATTATTTTTTTCGGCTCGATACCTTCTCTTAAGAGTGTGTAGTTTCGATACTAGTTTATGCCTTTGTTTATTTGGTTTAATCACTAGACTATAGCTCAGGAGTTTTAATTATTGAAGAAAAGAAAAGAAATATTGTTTTTAGCCTGTATTTCGTTTGTATGTATTTTGTTTTAAATGTGATATTCTTCTGTGCAGCACTTTTTTCAGTTTATAAAATGTGCAGTAATATAAATAACATGTGCAGGATTGGATTATGAACTGTTAAACATACACTCACCATCAGACCTCTCTATTCTGTTCATTTTATTTGCATTTTATTTGTTTCGACCATGTTTCTGACTACAGCTCTGAATAAGGTCCAACGCGGCACGAAGTCAGGACTGAACCAGGACTTTTCAAACCGCCCCTGGCTCTACGCACAACCTCTATACATGTTTAATATTGTCATTATTACTATGTCTTTTATTTATGTTGCATTGTGGGAAAGTTGTAAAATATGATCCAGCCCAAAGCGCGCCCAGGATTTTCCATTGACCATAAATTATTAATAAATCCATCTATAATTCATCCTGTGCTGAGTCTGCACGCTTTTCTTTGTGGAGATTTTGATTTTTGCATTTTTGCAGTTTGACCCACACATTTCCGAGACAGCAAACGTTGCATGGCTCGGGTTTCAGTCGGGATTTTTAAGATGCAGTTTGAAATATTTGTTTTGTAAAATGAGGACGTCCTGCTGGTTTGGATTGACTTCTGTGGGTCTCTGCGAACGTCACAGGAGTTAATTTTTAATTTTTGAAATTTTGATTTGGTGGCCCGCTGGTTCTCTCGCCGAGGAGCTGGTAATGAAGTAGATTTGACTTGCGGCAGAAAAAGAAGTGTAGAATGCAGTAAGAAAATAGTGTAGTTGTGGTGGTAGCAGTAGTAGTAGTAGTTGGATTTTAACTAAAAATAGAAATAATTACACTTTTTTCACCAAAATGATCATTGTATTGCCACTTTTTGCACAATTGCATTTAACCATGGAACCTGGAGTTGTATTTAGCTTTATCTTTAGCTTCTGAAGCGCGTATGTCTCTATTAACACTTTATATTAAAAAATAATCATGATAATAGAAGGTTAATTTCTACTTTCACAATATGTTTAAGCCATATTAAGCTCTGCCTCTTAGTTATTTATTTGTTCTTCTTTGTCCTCAGTGTTGAACTTAAAAAAAATCAATCTCTACAGAATAAGAAGAAACTTTATACTCTAATCGCTACGCTAAACGTGTACTTTTTAACAATAACAACAAAACTGATCAATACTGTACTACTGTAGGGCTGGGACAATACACTTTTTAACGGTTTGATGCAGTCCTGATCAAAAGGGGAAAAATTGACAAAAGTCACATTTTCATGGTTGGATCTTCACAAGGTTCTAATTAGAGCTTCAGTAAGCAACAAGAAATGGGAGTAAGACAAAAAAAAAAAAGGGTGAGTAAACATTTTATTGAAACAACAATTAAACTGAAATAGACTGTTCTGCAGCTGATCAAAAGTTTAGGACCACTCCTCAAGAAACAACCTGAAACCCCCTTTAAACAGAAATCCCAAATCCCAGAAGTCCCAAACATGAACTCAGTAATGAGTAGTGGCACTGTGATCACTTTAAGAATTGGTTGTGCAGACGGCCTCATGAAGGGGATCTACTGTCTGAACTGTGCTCCATTTGTGTAAACTTCATTCCCAAAGGGTCTCAGTTGGATTTAGATCAGGGGAACACACAGGACGGTCCAAAGAGCGATGTTCTTCTCCTGAAGAAGTCCTTTGTCCTGGAGCTTTGTGAACTGTAGCCTTGTCCTGTTAAAAACCCAGTGGTTCCACAGACGAGGCCCTCAGTCATGAGGGATGCTCTCTGCAACATCTGCACAGAGCCAGGGGCCCCTGCACCACCTGGAGCTCCATTGTTCCACTGAAGGAAAAAGCCCCAGATCATTCTGGCGCCCCCTCCCTGTGGGGTGTAGAAAACATCTCAGGTGGATCTGCTTGTCACGTCAGTAACGTTTAAACCATCAGGACTATCAAGGTTATATTTTTTCTCAACAGAATAAAACTTTCTTCCACCTTTCAATGTCCCATGTTTGTGTCTCTGGTAAATTCCAAGCTGCAGTTCTGAGGCGTTCAAGGAGAAGAGGACTTTGAAGACGTGTTTTGTGTTTGAAGCCCTTCAGTGTCAGATGTATCTGATGTTACTGGGCTGCAGTCGCACCAGTCGAGGATCGTCCAGTGTCTTGACAGACGGCCAATCAGATCCTCCGGCTCAGAGCTGGGGTCATTTTTTTGGGTCTTCCACTTGACTTTTTTGTTCCATAGCCCTCAGGAACTTTTAAGAAATTCCAAATGTCTGTCTTACTGCGTCCCACCTCAGCAGCGCTGGAGAGAGGCCCTGCTTATGCAACAACTCGACCACGTTCAAAAAGGGCTCAATACTATATGCACTGTGATCAATGTGTTACTTAATTGTTGTATTTATTATAATTATTTATTCTATGATGGAATTTACTTATTTTTAGGCTTACACTATTATTTATGTATTTATGTACTAGTTTTACTCTATTTCTACCCAATTCTTTATCTGTTCCTTTATTCATTTTAGGCTCTCTAGTGTTTCCTCTGAGGGGCCCTCTGTGCCAGGAGCGGGGGCCCGGCTCATGGGCCCCTGGTGGAGGTGTGATGTACGGTATATTACAATGTGTTGTAGCAATTCTTACCCATAATAAACTTAGTATTATGGTCCAGTACCAGGAACTGCACTACTGCCCTGTATGAATATTTATATAATGCACAAGTTTCTAAATGTGTGAAACTAACTAAATGAGTCTGGGATTTGTAAAAATGCAAATGCTCATTAATGGCTGAGGTTGAAACAAAAGCTTTCTTCCTTTTTAAACAATCAGTAGAAAAGTTAACATTAAAATAAAAATACTGACACCAACACTGGCTTTGTCTAATTTGGTCACGAACACATGCACACGTGGCTCACATCCAAGTCTATACATGACATTATTTTAATTCTGTCACAGAGTTAAACCACACGTCATGGAAGTATTGTGATTCATTGTGATTCATGTTTCCGATATGTGGGACAAAATATAAAACGATAGGCTCCAGAGCCTACAACATGTTTCTGAGGCAACTTTTGTTCATATCGACTTTAACAGTTTGACAGTGTTCTTATGCATCTTTGTCTTAAAGGCGCTTGTGCGAAACAAGAATTCCGTCACTATAGCAACCCAGCGGCCGCCCGTTCACGCTGTGTTTGTGTGTGAACCATAGACTTATACATAAGTAGACGTGGTGTTTGATTCTGAGGCTATCAACCACTTAGCAACACGGCTAGTCGGGTGTGATTTCAAGGACTCTGGTGGAAATCTCATGTATTTTGCCTATAGCTGTTAGCATTAGCACGCTGAGAGTGTCAGCTAGTACCAAGCCATCGAGCACATTTAGTCAGAACCTAAAAGTCATTTTTAAGTGTATGAACAGTTAAGTGTTTTAATTTAGATGATAATTAACATGTTAACCTGTCATCTGAGCTGAAGGCTAACTAACTTTAAATTGAGATTTCTGCACTTCTGATAAGAATCCACATTAACAATGACACAAACATCCTCTTTTACATGTTACAGGTGGAGACCAGATAAATGACATAAATATCATGAAAGAAACATTATGGGGATTTTGCCTCACCGTTCGTAAGTGTTCATCGAACAGAGATAGAGACACGTCTTTGAATGTCTGGATCTATAAAGGTTTTCAGCTCAAACACAATCACCTGCAGCTGACACATCACAGAGTGTCAGTATGTGCTGTAGTTATGGTCAAAGACATGATTCAACACAAACAGGCTCCAAATGCACAAAGTTCAACATAAGATCTAACTTTAATGCTGTCAATATGTAAAAAAAAAAAGTATTGCACAAATTGGCAGGGATTGGTTATTGAACTGGGGTGCACGGTGGCAGAGCAGCTAGAGCTTCTGCCTCCCAATAAGGAGATCGTGGGGTCGAATCCTGGACCACCCCAACATCACACGATCTCTCCGGGTGGAGTCTGCATGTCCTCCCCGTGTTACCGTGGGTTCTCTCTGGGTGCTCCGGCTCCTTCCACCGTCCAAACACATAACTGTGTAGGTTAATTGGAAAGTCACCCGTGACCCTGGAAACGGGAATAAGCGGTAGAAAATGAATGAATGGTAATTAAAGTGCATTTTATCCATAAAATTGCAAAGTGTGCCATTATGTTCAATTGATTTGCGTCATCACATTCACAAACATGGCAGTCTGTATCATAGCAACTGTAGATAGGCAGCAAATTCAAATCTATGAATGTCTACGTGCATGACACTCAAAAACACTGAGATTTGAATTTGTTATTCATTATTTCTATTTTGTCTCCAAATGATCTCCTCTCTTTTTGGTCCATGTGCTCTCGACCCGGTGTGGGCTGTTCCTGATTTTCATGAAATAAAGTCAATTCTGTTTTACCCAGAGCAAATATATTGTAAAAGCAGCTCTTATGGGTCAAAATGAGACTAAAATGTGCTGTATGCATTTAATTATGTGTGTTATGAGTGTTTTATTCTTCGTAAAGTAGGAAGTGCGCTGTTAGCGTGCTAATGTTTGTTAGCTTTACTGTGGCTGTAAAACTGTAAAACTGAATTTAGTGAAAAGCGCTTATAAACTCATCGCGGTGAATAATTAGGATACGCAAAATGCTGTTTTTAATGTTTTTAAGGCGAGACACCATAAACAAGACTTGTTTTTTAGTTTTTGGTTTTGTTGATCAGTTTGTTCTCTCAACATATCGACTTTCATGTGGAAAAAACAAACTTGTCCAATCTGCTGCTGAAGATGTTTTATCATTTCATTTATTCCACTTCATCCATAGATTTCAAAACGTTTCTTTTTGACGTTGTAACTTCAAAAAACGTTTTCTTAAAATGCATTGCCTAGGAACATAAGGATCACCACTGAAGTAGCTCCAACTCACACCAAACTTTACAGTCTTGGACTCAACAAGATTTTGACGGAATGTGTTGAAGGATTTTTTGATATCTAATTCTAAAGATGATTTATGAAAGTTTTCAAGCCAAAAAATGATGCAAAAAAAATATTTTTAGACCAATTTTCAGTTAGGTCTAGTTTACTCAAAAACTAAATAAGAAATCTAAAATCTCCTCTGTAATTTTTTTTTTTATAACTTATATGTGTATAAAACGAGCAAAGAAAATTAAACCTGTTTTTCCCCCATTTTTCAGATTGAAATGTCCCAAACACGCTTTAAAATGCTTTATTTCTACATGAAAATATTACACAATGAAAAACTTGTAATACATTTTTCTCTTATATTTATGTGGGTAAAATGCAGGAGAAGTTTCAAATGTGTATCTTTCCGCAAAAATCTGGTACAGCACCTTTAAACTGCACTGGTTTGACTTCAAGATGGGCCAAAGTCTAGCAGTAATAGTAGAATTACCATAAAAGTAAGTCACTAATATATGCAGTAGTTACCTTATTTACAGTAAGTACAGTACAGTAGTTATCATTTCTGAGTACTATCTGAAGTAACAGTACCCTTACTTGTAGTTCTAGTC